>VXAA01005381.1:175267-217455 GCA_013399115.1 Anseranas semipalmata | reverse complement strand
TTTTTTTTTTTTTTAAAGCAGGGTACCCTTATAAATATGTTGGATTTAAAAGAAGCTAGTCCTACAGAGAATGCTTTGCCTGTAATATCTGAAACTTTTTTTTTTTTTTACATATCTTATTTGTTACTTTTCTGTCTCCCACTTACTGTGTGTTTTCAAATAATTATGCATAGGTCCTACAATACAGTAGGGCCAATGTTTTTAAGAGTTTTTGTTCTGACACATAGCATGGAATGGAGCTAATCAAAACATAAGTGTTTACTTTGCACCACTCACTGCAGTTTTTAAGATACATATTAAACATTATTTTGGGCCTTACTACAGCATATGGCTTTAAAGCATTAACGAAAGACCATTCCAAATTAGGAAAATTAGAACAAAGAGCCATTCTAAAATAAATAATTAGTATTCTTAAAATATATCAACATATAAATACTTCTAGGATAATTCAGCTGCTGTGTTGTTTCTTTCTGGCTTGCTGGAGAGTCAAAGGAAAGCATGCTATTGCTGCAATTAATGCCTCTAAATGGACCACATACAAAATTATTATCCTAAATAAGCTGCATAGCCACTGCCTGGATAATCCTGCAGGCATCATATCAGATCAGGTTTGAGGTACTACATGGCAGAATTCATAGTGGAATTAAAGGCTCTTCTGACCAAAACTTGTTCCCAGCCAGAGCAATCCAGATAAGCACTAGGAAAATCACTAGAAAGTTGCCACTGGGGATGTTGTCCTGTCTCTTTTTACTATGAATCTGAAAATGGATTTCTCTGGATCTACTGATAGCTGGGCCATGTGTGCCAAGGACTTAAAAAGTATGTGCTGATCCCTCTTCCTACAGCTCTGCCAACATAGGTTGATCTTTTTATTTGTGTTGTTCTTTTTCTTCATACTCTCTCCTTTTTTTTTTTCTTGATTTCTTCTTGTCTTTTTCATCATTCAGTCCATTCCTGGCAGAAGAGGGAACAACTCTTGCAATCAGCAATAACTGGAGTAAGACTGAACTACTTTTTCTAGTATTCAACCCTGCCCCTACCATGTAAGGATTCTTGACTACGACACTTGTTTTGACAGTGCCTGTCAGGTGACATGTTAGAGTTGAAGGCAGAGATAACCAAGCAGCTAGCCAGTTAAAAACTTCATCTTAGGTTTACTTTTGAAAACGACTGGTTACTGGTGCATTGGCTTTCTATTTTGCTTCATAGTATTCATTTTCATTTTGTTTCACTGCTGTTTCTTTGTCACTGCACAAACGTGTTTTACAAGGATGGCATTACTCTTGTATTAAACCTGGCTTTGATCCTGTGGCAATGTCTGGCCTCGATCCCCGATCATGGTTAACATTATGTGCATCAAGAGTTTCTGTGGGTTATTGATATAATTCACGTTTAATTCAACATGTTAAATGTTCTACTTCAATGATGAAGAAGTGTTTATCTAGGAGTAAATATTGGAGGGAAATTCTGTATTTGGTATGATCCAGTTTAATCAGCCATTTTTGTTGTGGAGATGATTTTTGATGCTTCATTTGGCCATTTGTGCTACCACAGAAATATTCCTGGGGAGTGGTTGAATTTCATACTGAAGAGAGCAAAAAGGCAGCCTGTTACGTTTGCTTCCCAGGTTCCAGTGCCCACAAAACAGCATCACTCAGTGAGGAAGTAGGAGGTTCTAGCATTCCTTTGGACGTGTGGGAAATGGCATGTGTGTTTATATGGCCGTGGTTTCACCTTACATATGGACCACCAGGTTTTAATGACACACTTGGCCACAGGAGGTTCAGGCCACTGACCACTATGTTTATTCCAGTGAGCCAACCCGTTGGCATTGGGAAACCTTTTACCCCAGTTTACACCAGGACATATAAATTGGACAACAGATTACTTGTCTATAAGTGCCTTTTCAGTAGTGGCACTGGGTATTCCTAGGGAAAGCATTTTTTTCCATGTATTACAGAACCTGTTAAAGAGAGATGTCATGGAGGGTGTTTTGTCGGAAGGGTGTAGCACACAGTATGGAAAAATGGATTTAGGCAGCACATCTTTAAAGAAACTACAGGAGTATGAGGAAAAACAGTCTAGCTCCTCATCATGTCCTATTTCTAATGAGTGTTTTGTTCCACATCAAATTCTTGCTTTTCAAAGTAAATAAGGCTGGATGCTGGTATTTTCTTTAGAAACCTCATGGACATTAAGACTGTTTGTATAAAAAAAAATAAAATTGTAAGGGAACTGAGCTATTCATTTTAAAAATATTCTCTTTTTTTTTTTTTTTTTTCAAATCTACTCTTAAAATTACTGGGGAGAGAGAAGACAGTCAGATGTCCCATCATTTCCAAGCAGATTCTCCTCTTCCAAAGAAGGGTGAATATAGGTCCCCTCCTGTACTGATGAATACTGAAGGGCTCTTACCTATGGCAATATTAATCACTTATAAACTCTGATTTAAAGGAGGGATTACATGGAGGTGCAACTCTGAGAATCTTGTAATAAAGTAGTGTTATCAAAGTGTTGTAGAAAATGATCTTCTGGAATTGGTTTAAGTCTGGATATATCTGGTACCAGATCTATAAAGCTTAATCTGTTCTTGATTGAGTCAACCAGCTGAAATATGTAGTTGGAGGCATTTGTATATTTGTTAAAGAAATCAACCCTGGAAACTTGTTGTGGGATTGGTGAAAGCCTGGTTGTGTTTGGTTCAGAGATTTTAACTGTGCTGGCCACAAGCTACCTAAAATACAAAGAGCCTCCTTTTTATTCAACTCTTTTCTGATGATAAAAAATATCGGCTTTTTGGCAATTTGACGTGATGGAAGTGCCTTCCTACTCTGTTGTATGGACTATGCTTGCAAAGTAGTGGCAAGTTTCAATTAAATGTTTCACAAGCTGATGTTTACAATCATTTATTTAAAAGGTTTGAAAGATTTTGCTTGTCAAAGTCTAGCTGTCTTAGACTTTTCCACGTAATGAGGCTTTAGTTTTTATAGTATGCTATCGAATTCTCTTCTTTTCCCCCATCATGCTTCCTCAGCTCCTGTTTATATTGTTTTGACCACTAATAATACATTCTGCCTACATACTGTATATATTTATTTTCTGATTCTCAGTATATCACCAATAATGATTGAAATATAGGCTGTTTACTATGAATGCACACACACATACAGAAGCATTTGCTGAAGTTCTCCTATTGACAAGAAACTTTTTTTTTTACCATTAGCTCCTCCTTTCTATCCACAATTCTGCCGCGCAGGAAAAATGAGACACCTTAGGAGGTCTGCAGCTACATTTTGTAGCACAAACTAATTAGTTACTACATGAGTTATTGGGCAATCTCCACTCCCACTAGTTGCATTTAGTAATGAGACATTCCTTGAGAAGTGCAGTGAGGATTAATTAACATTTGGTATATTGAACTTGTAAAATATAAAGGCCCTAATTCAACACTATTTAAGCGTGTGATCAACTCCAAGCACATCTGCTTTATTTCCATCGGAAGCAATGGAATTTAAGCATGTGCCTAAAGTTAAACATGTACTAAATCACTTTCCTGAGTACAAACAAACTGCTGATTTAGAGCTTATAAAAGCTATCTTTTCTTTCCCTGAAATCTATAGCGGCAATTCCTAATCAGACTGAAGATTAGAAGCTCCCTCTAATTTCTAAAAATAATGTTCCATTTTCTTTTCAAAGTAACTTCCATTTATTTCCATCAATACATTAGCTTTAATGCCCATGCTTCCACATGAGAAATGTCTTCCATCTTTTTTTGAAAAAATTAATAAATATGTGAAGAAAAAAATGGGGTGGGCCATAAAGCTTGCCCAGAACCATCACAGACTCTCATTCATGTGCAAGGCGATATTCCAGGTTATAGTGGGAAAAATACATGAAACATAAATTCTCACAAATGTGCCTTCTTGTGATGCGTTTGCAAAATGATGTGCAATTAAGTAAAGCAATCTACAAAATAAGTAGTTTGCTTAATGGTTAAATAAAAATGCAGATCTGTAGTTTTTATTAGCTGTAACTTTTCTGTACAAAAAACACTTTGATACATGAATTGTTCATCTATGGTATCATTGATATTAAATATGTAGTTGATTCTTGAAATATTTATAGTTCATGAATGATTGTCATTCAGAACTCTGGACAATTACTCAGAAGAGATAACAACAGAACCTAGCAGGCTGTTACTGGTGAGACCTGACTGTCTCTCTAGGAATTTCCCACCGCTGCCTTCACCAAAGCAGATTTCTGACAAAAGCACTGATGTTAAGAAACTTTTACTTGAGCAAGGATCTAATATAAACTTCTCAAAGCGAGCTATACCCTGTCATTCTATGGTGGAGCAGTAACTATTTTGCAAAGAACAGGCAAAATTCTTCTTGGCTTAATTTCACTATCTAGGAGGTGTAAAGACTTGATCAGCAATTGGAATCTGTGATATTCCTGGACTTTGCAAGCTTCAATAAATGCACACAACTAGTAGAAATTTCTGCAAGAGTGAACATGGTTTTTCTATTCCTTTCTCCAGATGTTAATCCATCCCAGCAAAATGGGAAATCTGGAAATAATCAATCTTCTTTGTGAGAACTCTAGTAAACATATAGCAGCTTAATTTCCAGATGGTGAAATCTGCATTCACCAGGCTGTCCACCAACCACTTAGATTCACCTGAATGAGGCTCTGTGTGTGCTCGCTCTGTTGCTTTCTTGCTTGCACACGCACATGCACGTTTGCACACCCGCACCCCACCGCACCCTTTGTTCACTTTTGTGATTGTTCGAAGAAGTTCTCACTCGCAATCACTATACACAAAATGTGAACTCATTGACAGTCATCTTATGTCATGTTTCACCTGTAATATTATGCACCTGGTGAACGATGGTTCAACCAGTTGTGTGTTGTGCTGCTCAGTGATAGCTAGTTCCAGCTGTCATTTTTGACCCTGAAATCTTTGTCCCTCTTACTTTTACCAATCATGAATTCTTAAACATCTTGAGTTTCATTTTTCCGATAACATCTGCAGTGAGTTTCCTGCAGAATGACATACAGAATTACTAGTGAGCAAGTGGTAAGTGGATTACAGATTTGCTGTTCTTTAACACAGCCCCATGAATCCCTGCGAACAGGCGAATATGGCAGTTGGAGAATTGCAAAGAGGATTCAGAACCACTACTAAAGGGGATGTTCCAGGGAACAACTAACATTTACATATGCTCTGAAAGCTGACTACTGTAGAAAATGTTTTTTAACTAGAAACTAAGTTAATTAGCATTTAAGTAATAGGTTTTAAATATCAACTGACGTTTACTACCAATAACAACACTCGTGTTTAAAAGTAGTTTACTTCATCTGTATTAACTAGTACTATTACCAGTTGTGGCTTCACCCCAGCAGGCAGCTGAGCACCACACAGCTGCTCGCTCGCTCCCCACAAGTTGTATGGGGGAGAGAACTGAAAAGGTAAAAGTGTGAGAACTTGTGGGCTGAGGTAAAGACAGCTTTCTAGGTAAAGCAAAAGCTGCGCGCACAAGCAAAGCAAAACAAGGAATGTATTCGCTGCTTCCCATCAGCAGGCAGGTGTTCAGCCACCTCCAGGAAAGCAGGGCCCATCACTTGTAATGGTTTCTTGGGAAGACAAACGCCATCACTCCGAACATCTCCCCATCCTCCTTCTGTTCCCACAGCTATTATTGCTGAGCATGACGTCATATGGTATGGGACATCCCTTTGGCCACTTTGGGCCAGCTGTCCTGGTTCTGTCCCCTCCCAGCTTCTTGTGCACTCCCAGGCTCCTCGCTGGCAGGGCAGCACGCGAAGCAGAAAATCTGTGTGAGCACTGCTCTGCAACAACTAAAACATCCATGTGTTATCACCATTGTTTTCATCAGAAATCCAAAACATAGCATCATACAAACCTCTACAAAGAAAATTAACTCTATCTGAGCCAAAACCAGGACAATATTCGCGCCTTATTTCGTATAATTTACGTCATGCCCAGGTCCCACACTATCCAGTACATCCTTATTAACCACTACCCTTCGATTAATACATAGATACCATTCTCTTAGTCTATGAACCACCCCTGTGAAACATCCATAAAATGTCCACTGAGTTCTTTTAGTCCATGACTTAGGTTCTGTCTGTTATGGTGGTCACTCAGGATAGGAGAGGTGGTGTGTTGCATGGAGTTATTGGATGCCAAATTCAGTTCAGGTTGGGTCACTGCTGCACTTGCACTGCTTCTCATGAGGCTCATCCTCCATCAGTTTGAGTGGTTTCTGCTATAGGACTTCCTATAACATGCAACTCAAATCGTGGGTTAAAACAGTATCATGGGTTATCACAGTAAAACAGTTTAAAGGCATATCCATCACAATCTCCACCCCTTGTCCTTTTGGATGAGGCCATGGGGTTTAACACTGCAATGAACTCCTCCCCTTGCCCCTGCTCCAGCCTGAGCTTGTCCACTGGCCACAGTCCCTTAGAGGGGTACCAGCTCTGGCATGGCTTTATCCATGAACGACAGATGTTTCAGAGGTCTACCTAATGTGTTGTGGATTTATCCATGGCCACAGATGCTTTGAGGTGTGCCTGCTGTGGTTTGGACTTTTCAGAGCTTGCTTGACTTATCTGAGTTGATTAAAAAAATAAGTAAAATTAGGGAGGTAAGAATCTGAATCTACCTAATTAGGTCCTGATCTACTGCCTGTGGAGTGAATGTAGAAGACTTCAGTTGATTCCAGCAGGATTTTACACAGGTTTCCAAATGGTTAATTTAAATATTATACCCTACTCAAGAACATTTCAAATGGTGTTTTAAGTTAGTATTCTTATTGCTTATTATTTTTGTCAGATAAGTACTGTTCTGCATTCTGTGAGTTAGTGAGATATTATGAAGCAGTTCAAGCAAAGTCAACTCTCAGCTGCCAGTGGTGCTACTGATAGTCTCCAATTTTTCTCCAATTTTGTTTAAATAAATATTTAAACAAAGTGCAACACCCTACTGAAATAAAAAAGTTTTATTGTGGCAGAACCAGTGGTTACTAAGAGTTATGGAAACCCATTCAATCTAGACCACCAGCTGGATCAATGCCACACGATGATCTATTAGACCAGCGGGGTGCTCTCATTAAATGACCTTTATGTCTTGTGTTAAGCCAAATCCATTGCCAGTGTTAAATTACAGTAATAAATCTCTACTAAATTTTAGAATCAAAGTTCATATAGTTTTTATGTTAGTCCTTGTTCTAGTTATTTTTCTTTCATGTGTGCCTCTGAACTTCCTAGCTGTGGATGACAATAACAGCAGCACCACCAAATATTTGGCAAAAACTTTGCAAATTTTTGGCCTAGTTGTAGACTCAGTTGGCTTAGTTATATCGTCAGATACATGTTCACAGCTCCCAGGGACTTAAGTGGATGTTATATGTATCATGTATTTGAAAAGAAAACTGAGACTAAAATATTTAGCTGTTGAGCTTTCCTTAACTACAGTGAGAATACTTGCATGTATAAACGTTCTAGGAAGACAATCGTTTTATTCTTCACCAGTAAAGAAAACATGTTATCTTTTCTGTCCTTGTTTTACAGTACCTTACTGCTTCTATTTAGAAAACCTATTTAGGTTATGGCTAAAATGTAGCTGTTTACTTGATAATTGCTTGCCTAATTGGCAATACAGGTCCTTTTTGTAATTTTTGTTGGGATTTCTTCTAACTCTGATTAAAAAAAAAAAAAGCTAATAAGCAAATGGATTCACTTAAATATGGAGATTCTTAGGAGCAATGAAAAATGTTGATTTATTATAGCGTCTCAATGTCCAAGTCAAGATTGCTGGCCCACTGTGCTGGGTGGTGTAAAATGCCCAGTGAGATAGGCAACTTAAAGAGCAGAGGAAAGAAAAAGTTAAAGAGCAGAGGAAAGAAAGCATTATTATCCCCACTTTACATCTGGGTGAACCAAAATTCAAAGAGGTTAAAGCTCTGTCTAGACTGAGAAACTAAGGTGTGTTTAGCAGGTGTACTAGCTAACACACTTTCGTGAATCCATTTGTAATCATCTTTTGATGACCAGAATACACAAATAGACTAGTGTTTAAAAACTAATGACACAGCACCCTCACAAAGGTGGTTTGCCAACAGCAAAGTTGACGTGCAGACAGAAAAATTTCCAGCACTGGTCATTTTGCATCTACATCTGTTCTGCAAACTAACACATGTGACAAAATTACTAGACTCTGTAGATCAAAAGGTATATTGCCATTGATGTAAGTGGAACTAAGATTTTAGGCAAGATGTCTATGTCTAGAATTGCCAGTCTTATCTGAGCTTTAAAAATGGAAGTGTCTACTTTAAAGAAGAGAATGATCAGATTTGTTACTCAAACGTTCTTTTTCTTTTCTGCATTTGCAACTTAGGACAGCTTTTTACAAGAGTAGATGTAACCCAAGTCAGCCAATTGCACTGTTCGATACCTAACTATTTTACTGTTTTGAAACATATCAGTAAACTAACTTCAGTCAGAAACTTGCAGATCCAACTCCAAAAGTTGACTGTAATTTGCAAGTAAGGTTGCACTTCACTACTAGTTTGGTTTCTGCTTGCTGGAACATAACACTAAGGGTTTTTTTGTTTTGTTTTGTTTTGTTTTTAAGTCAATAAAAATATAACAACTCAATAATGACACAGAATAAGTAATGCTTTCTTGCAAATGTCTGTCAAATGGAGTGAATGATACTTCACCAGCAGTTTAGCACAGTAACTACTATGACAGGATCAGTGTCTTGTGCTTTACAAATAAACTTCTTTGCTCTGAGTCAACATCTGCTTTGCCTTGGCCTTCATTTAGCAGCAGGAGACCATTATCCTGTGATGACTTTCTATTCCACTGACATCTCATCTGGTGCACCGATATTCTTAGCATTTTACTCCCCTGCTGTGCCCCTTCCCCTCAGCCACACACACACAAACACTCTTTATCTCAGCCTGTAGAATGCTATGTTCTGCTGTTTCTGTGAATAACAGATTACACTTAATGTAATCAATCAGTTGCTTCTGCCACTAAGGAGAAGTGTGTCCTTCCAATTAACTTCTTATATCCTAATAAGCAAACAGCAGCAGTCTTGGATAGATGCCTGAACATTATCACAATCGTGAACATTTATCTAAACTGCCCCGATATTGAGAATCTGAGATGGAGAACAGGGCCATCTGAGATGGCACTTCCTGGCAAAAGTTCCAGTCTTTCTGATCTAGCCTAATTCTTGCCAGGGATAGGAAAATGAAAAAATAATAATGAAATAAAACAACTAAATTTTTTCAACAGCTTGAATTGTTTTCATTTTGGGGCAAATATTTAGAGGCAAACTAGTTTCCCCAGCCCTATTTGAAAGAAATTATTATTCAGATTTACTAATCTGTTAAATGTACATTTTGGAGGGCAGTTCACTTAAAATGCTATGTCTCCTTAGTACAAAAGACTACATCAAAGCAGGAATTTCTTCAGCTTAACGTCACAATTTTTTGCCACAAAGGCAAGAAGAAAAGCATTACGTCGAAATTTAACAATGCCTGTACTGGAGCAGTTCAGAGGTCCATTTAATGTCAGACATCCACAAGAAGATGCTTAAGTATTAAGTGTAAGAAATAGGGCAAGAATTGTGTGATCCTTTTCCTTGTACAGTGTTTCTGCTTTTATGATGGTGTAAGGGCTAGATGAACCCTGGGGGCAGGGCAGGGAAGGAAATTGCTGTTATGCTTTGCAGATCTTCTGGAAGCACTCAGTGCGTAATGGGCTGAGAAGTTGCCTCCTTCTCTGTCTTTTTCTGTCTCCTACACAGACATGTATATCCCCGTATGTGCTAAAGTAATGGAAAACCATTATGTTATGGGAGCATGTGCATGTGTATGTGCTTTCTTTAAGTTGGCTTGCTGGATGCACCGAGAGAACACTTTGGATAAGTCAATCAAAACGCATTCAGTTTCTCTCTATGTCCTTTTGAAGTGCCTGTAGTGAGTGCAAAAGCCAAAGCTTTTCCTTCAGTAGGATAAGTAGGACTAAAAGAGAATGCGTTATATGATAGGCTTATAGGCAGGGTTTGAACCTGTCACTTACCAGCAGCAAATTACATCTCTCACATTAGAATATAGCCTCCTCAATACTGTTTATTATACCTGAGTGTAAGCTGATTGTGATGGACTGTGATTGTCAACTGATACAAGTAAGCAAGACAAAGATGTCTTTGTTTGGTTTTCTTTTTTTCTTTGAGAGGTTTAAACTAATGTGTCTGACGAACTGTAAACCTCTTCAATTTACTCTTTTCAATGTAGAAGTGTGATCCATACATTTTCTTTTCTATCATACCTTCTTTAAAGAACCACTGTGGGATCTTGCAAGATATAGCTGCTATTGCTGCCTCCTGCTTCAGATTATTTAGTGCATACTGCAGAACCGCTGTGTGTATTTTTCTTGTTCATGGGTTGTTTCACTGCCTCATACCTAAACAGCTAGAATGAATTGGCATTTAGTATTAGTAACTTATCCTAGGTGAAGTTAACATATAAGTCTTACAGTATTTTAAACTAGTTTCCATTGGAACAGCATTTTCCTAGCTCTGTTTTCTGGCTGTATCGTAGTCATATACATCACATCTTCATCTGTTGCCAAATGTAGTTGATGTTTTGTGGAGGGAAAGGGGAAAGGAGAAGAGTGCAGACCTTCTCACAAATGTGTCCTGGACTTGTTTGGAATGTTTCAGAAATGGTATTTTCATGTTGTACTTGAGTGTCTTGTGTTTTGGGATAGGGATATTTGCAGTCATATCATGCTATATGCTCAGCCAGGTTAGGTGACTACTCGAGAATCAAAGGCTATGTTAGAACTCAATGTAAGTGGAGTATCTCTAAGTTTTGAGTAATTTAGAGAGCATCACAACCAGAGCATGGTTTCTGTTAGTTCTCACTTCTTTACCGCGAGGAGAAAACTTACTAATATGAAGGTGAGAAAATGATATTCATATTTTAGACTGTTCTCCATATTGTCTTGCAGTTTATTGCCATATTGAAGAACAGTTGTTTTCTGACCTTCCCATGCATGTTTCAGAGATGGTGGACTGCCTGAATTCATCTTGGGGTAAGGTTCTTACTTATATCTTAGGCATCCAAGATGTAAGGCTGCTATGGTTGTATCTGAGTTTTCCAGTGGAGGATTACATGCAAATGCACTTTAGAGTATTGGTAGAGTATATCCGGCAAATATTTGATCCGCTACACAGATACAGCAGAGATGTTGTACACATAAGCAGCATATTTAATGTGTTTGAGATGCACTGTACTTACTGTGCATGCACAAATCAAATGTACGGTAGAGGGACAGTAAACTTGTCACTTATAGAAAATAACAAACTTATTTCTTACGTGTTGGACAGTAGAAATGTCTGTAGAAATTAGAAATTTGTAGAAATTTGCTGTGGAAATGCCCCTTTGAAACTACTGTACAATAGCACCAGCTGGCCTGTCAGCTATCCAGAAATCAGAAAGGTAAAGCATCCTCAAATGCCTCCAGAAATAAATTTTCAGTGCAGAAAAAAATAGAAAAATCAAAATTTGGCATAGCCTAACCTATATGTTTTTCCCTCATATGCAAAACTGACTCAGAATTAGTCTCTTCTCTGCCCTGTGCTTGTGTGGAAAGGAAGTATTTTCAGAAGTTTTCTTGCCATGTTTACTGGCATCAGGAAAAGAAGCAATTATTCTGTTCATTTATAAAAAAAAGTTCCTCAACCCCGCCTGTACATGAAGAGTTTATATTTATGTGAATATGAAAGGAAAGATGAAGAGGAGTGAGAGGAGAGGTTCTGTCTGAACATCAGGAAACACTTTTTTAGTGTGAGGGTGACTAAGTGCTGGCACAAGTTGCCCAGAGACATTGTGGAGCCTCCATCCTTGGAGATCTTCAAAAGCAGCCTGGACATGGTCCTGGGCAACCTGTTGTAGGTGTCCTTGCTTGAGCAGGGGGGTTGGACCAGGTGACCTTCAGAGGTCCCTTCCCACCTCAACCGTTCTGTGATTCTGAGTATCCCAGTGCTTCAGGGACTTAATGTTCCCTGTGGGACACTGGGGGGCTCTGTCACTCAATCAGGATTGTGAAGTTGTGCCCTTGCACAACTTCATGAGATTGTTTCCTGCCTTGTAAAAATGTTGCTGCTTACTGCTTAGGTTCCAGGGAGATGCTATGAAGAAAAGCTGCAGAGATTAACAAGAAAAAGCAATGAGTAAGGCAGGAGAAACTGTCAGTGTGATTCTTTCCTTTGCTTCCCCTCCCTTCTGGATTGGAAAAAAGTGCTCTGTCAAGGCAAACTATTGAGTTAATGCATAGGAACCTATGAATTGTTTTATTGGAGGAGGGCATTGAGCTCTCTGGGCCAGCACTCTGTCCTGACAGTGACCGATAGCAAATGCTCCAAGAAGATGCAAAAAAAAAAACCAACCAAACAAACAAAAATAAAAAAACAACAAACAAACAAAAACAACAGCAACAACCAAAAAAACACCCCATAGTTGAAGACTGAAAATGACATGTCCAGAAAGGAACTTTCTATCCTCTGATATTTATTAGCTTATTTAGCTTATTTCCTAAAGTACATGAGTTTATACATACCGAAATAAAAAGGTAAATTTTAACATAACTTTTGATATTCTTGTTATCCATGGACATGTCTAATCTTGTTCTATCCTGAATTCCTTCAGAATGTAATTATTTCTAGTTAAGTGACATTGTTTTGTAAGAAGGAGGACGTCTTGAAGAAATGCAGCAAAATCTTTTTCTTTCAAGGACAGGATGGGCCCTCTCTAATGGAGAGAGATAATCTGGGCTAGGAAATTTTAAATGCTTTTTGTCTTTTCTGGCTAAATGTGTGAATCCTTAATTTTAAAATATGTCTGAATAGGAAGGATACTTTCATGGATCACACTGTCTATGAGCAATTGCTTGTTTGTTCAAGGAATCAGGCCAAGGAGGTTCAGGGTCCCATATGCATAGGATGCCTTGTCAGATACATTTTGATAGCTATACTAATGTATTTGGCCTTGGTTTGGGGAATGAGGCGGTTCTTACCAGGACAATGAAGCACTGGACACTCCTTAGACTGTTCCTTGAGTGCTCCACTGCGGCCACATTTGCTCTCTGAACAGTGAGCCTGCAAGTGTGGAGCCAGCGTGCGTAACACATATGATGGATCTGTTATTAGGTAGTTTGGTATGCCACGCAGATAATTATGTCTGCAGGATATCTGAGGAGGTGAAGGTCATACGTACGGAAAGGGGCAAAGTCAGTAATATTCATATGCTTGTAGTCTTTCCTGAAAGGCTTTATAAACAGTCAATGAGTCTCACCCTTTATATAACTGTAACTTCCAGGCACAGACTTCAAAGGTGTTAGGTGTTTAATTCTATTAAATATACTCAAAAGTATTAATGGAGGATTTTTTTTTCTCTGCAAATTCTCTAAATAATGAAAATTACTTGTGTGAATGATGAGGTAAACCAACTACCATCTAAAGTACTTTGTGGTTTTATTCAAATGGATGTTTGTAAATACTTCTTGCAGGGTTTCTTTACCCTGTATTTGCTCAGCATTAATCCTCAAAAAAAGAATCCTGTGTGGTCAATGAAGACATCCAGTAGAAAATTGATCTGCTGAAGTACTTCTCTCAGAATGTAATTTGCTTATATAGCTTACTTCTTATAAGCTTCTTACTTCTTTATTTTTTCTTAAAATCATAGAAACCTCATATGTAATCTAGTCATATATTCTACTTTCTTCCATGTTCCCATTTCATCTAATTCCTTTTTTCTGTCCATTTTTGTCTTCGTGTTTTTTACCATGCTACTGGTTGAACTTAGAATATCAGCTTTTTATTTGTGTACTTTTTCTACTTCTTAGCTCAGCTAACTAATATGTACTGAAAAATATAATTTCTCACTATTTTCCAGCACAGATTCTTTTTCAGTGCTGACAGTACACTAAAGGATATGTGTAAGCAACAGCTCTGCTGGGATATTTAATGTACTGTCTGGTTACAGCTATGGCACCCCCACACCAATCACTCACAGGAGTTTTAGTCTTGTTCAGCAGTCCGTTCTTTGATGCTTCTGGAATGCAAAGGATTCATTTCTAGTCCATGCAAGATATATTGCAGAGTATATAGATGTACGGAAGTTGGAGCTTAGCTGTTTTTTGGGACTGCCAAAGTTTCACTGTAAACACGACTTCAAACAGAGCTGCTTTCTCTGGACTTACGTTTATCCTGAAATTCACAGCTTGTTTTCATTGTGAATGTGCTTGTGGGAAAAGTATGTTAGAGCAGATAATTTTCACCGTTGCCCAGAAATCACTGCTGTATAGCTAGGTACAACTAGACTGCTTGGGCAACACAAACTGTTCTTTCTGGATTTTATTTGAATATGTTGGCACTGGATTCAAGCCCGGAAGGTAAACTTGATGGTTGGTGTTATAAAGGCCTGTTCCTGCTTTCACAGAGGTTGTCAACTGAGTAACTGTAGTAGTCGATAAACTATTGAAATTTTTAGTACTTCCAGCTTTTGGATCCGTATCTTTGCTATACTGAGAGTTCTTCCCAGTTTTGGAACAGCAGCATTCTTCAAGAGCCTGAGCTGCCATCTCATTAGCTTGAAGCAGCCTGTATTTGTGAAAGTCCTGCTTCTGTCTCTCAGCACCATGAATCTTTGTTCAGAAAATCATTCTCTCACCTGAATATCGCTCTTCCTTGGCATGCTATGTTTTTCATTAAGACTCAGGTCGATACAGAGAGTCCTTTCAACAGGTTGAATTCTTTGACTCTTTACACAAGGAGTAACCACAGACAAAAAGTTTCCATCTTGGCTGAGGATAGGTTTGAAGTGATATGTGCAGCACACCCGAATTCCAGGGAGCTCAGAATCTTCTTCTGACTCATTAATGGCCATCATTAAACTTGATAGAACCTTTAATGGACATAGTAATATTTGCATTTTGTCCAATCCTATTACTCAGATAACTGCCAACAGGCAGTACTGTGTTATCCTAGAATTAACAGATAAATCTTCTCCATGCACTAATGCCTAAGTAGCTGGAGTTTTAACAGAACAGTTAATGCGACAGGTCTTGTGATGTTAATTGGGGCAGAAAATGAAATATTTCTACTTGGTAGAAAAGAACAAATGTCCCAACTTAAGGTGCAGACAAGTTTCTGACTTGCCAGTAACTTAAAAAGAAGTGCATATGGCTGTCTTTACTGTTTTGTGTCTAAGATTGCACTATGTAAGTTGTCAAAAGTGTTTTTCTCAGCATAATATTTAAAAGGGGCAAAATAATAATTCCAAGGAAAGATTTTACCTCACACAACATTAATTTATCTGAGCAGCTTACATACATTGGATATGTAGTTCTTCTAAAAAGTATCTGTAGATCTAAAAATTATCCTTCTTGCACAACCACAGGTTTGAATTCCTTGCCCAAATATGCATGTGAATATAAGTACATGAAGTGCATTCATGTAGCATGTAATTTTCTGTTGATGAGAACTGACAGCTTCACAGTAAAAATCCATATATAACACTTTTTTATATACATGTACATTTGTAAAGTTTTTCTTAAAAATGAATTCTTTTAAATGCAACAGGAAAACATTTTGCTTTAAAGCTAAGTAATCTTCAGAAGAACTGGAGGTGCTGATAGAGTAATTGTGTTTATTCTTCCAGTTTCACAATTTCTGTCTTATAAACATTGTTTTGCATTATTGGGCTCCACGTTTCCCCTTCTCATCTGATGTTTTACAAATATTTTTCTAATTGCTTGAGACAGTGTGGTCCAATAAAATTACATCAACTTTCTGCTGAACTTGTTTGTCTGATCCACTGCCAAAAGTTGTAGGCAGCTAGGCAGCACACTTGGTCTTTCACTCCCCCTCCTCTAAGGCGATGCTTTCAGACAGACCTGTACCCTTAAAAGAACTTATACATGGTGCCTTATGATTGTGAAACATGCAGTTGACATTTCTAAGCCATTCAAGTGCTTCAGCAAGCTACAGTATCCTAGAAAAATTTTAAGACAACTGAATCTGTTTCTGTTTGTAGATTGTTATGTGAAGTTAATACAGGTAGGTCATAAATTATATTTTAAAGCAGAAGTAGTTGTTTTGGCTCTAGGCCTACTCATGTTTCAGCATACCAGCTGTTCTCAGCCTTAATGCAGTATTTCTTCATCCGAAAAAGGACAAAGTATAGCTAGATGTGTCCAGAAAGTGCAGTACTGTGTTGCCTTACCACTTTGAGAGTCCAGAGAAAGAAAGTACAAGGGGACAAGCTGACATGCACAGCTGTAAAATATTCCATAATTTTACAGTAACAGAGGGAAATTCAGCTGATTGTAATCCTGTGGTACTAAATGTCTGAAAGAGCTAACAAAACAATGAACAATTATTCTTGAATCTTGATAAAAGAGTGCCGTATATTGAGGGATGAACTGTAACTACCTGTGGACAGAAAATAGACCCTTCCCTTTCATTGTCATAAATATGTTGCTGTTTATGACTGGTTTGCCAGACACTTTCTTCATGATATGACAGCTGTTCTATTTTCTTTGCCCTCATAATGAGATGAGTCTGTAATTTCTTTCCTTACAGCGCATAGGCTTGTTGAATTCTCTTCTGGAACAACCCACATGTACATTGTGCACCTCATTACATATGCCTTTTTGAGCGTTTGCTTACCATGTGCCACATTTTGTGTGATGGAACATGATCACATCCAAGATCTCCTAAAGTAATTGGTTGCTTGATGTCTGGAAGCGTTCTAAAAAAGTACCTCGAGGAAAATAACAAAGCAAATAGTACTGGTTTACCACAGTGGAACAGATATGGTATGTGATCAGTTAGCTGCAGCCCACAGATAAACACAGACAGGCAAGCTAGCAAGCATAAACAGAAACCGCATTATTGTCCCACTCAGACTTCTGGCCTCATGTTTGTTAAGTGATTTCTAGAGTCTGAAAAACAAAACAAGAAGTTTCAAGTAAGGGTAGCTGAATTTGACATTATTTGATATTAGGCATCTACGGTTCTTTGTAAGTTGCAGCATCAACCGTTTTTTAGCCTTCTCTCTCTACAGTTGGTTAATAAAGATATTCATTGTTTAATGGACGATATGTATCAATTCAACCTAATTTCATTTTTGAAGAGCTGCATAAAGCATAAACATTATATCGCTGGCTTGGGCAAATTTCTGGACATACTCAGTAACATAAGAATACCTAATAGTAATTTCACAGAGAGTTTGTTGAAGCCTCCAGATGTCAGGGGCTATGGAAGTGTAAAGTGTTATTACAGATGTTTCTTGTAATAATAATAGATCTGATAGCAGGTCAGAAAAAGGAATTAAGGGCCAAGTACTTCAGTCCTTAACTGAGCTGAACTCCCACTAAGGTCTATGTGAGTTCTGTTCAAATAAGGATTACAGAATTCAGATGTAAGTAATTATTTCCAATGTGGGATGATTTATTCGGCTTTTCCAGACTTGTCTTTCTAGAATCTTGAAAATAGAGTCAGAGTATATTGACTTACTGTACACAGAAAGAAAGCTTGCCAGCATAAGGCTTTGTAGCACAAGGAAAGCTTGACTCAGTCATAGATACACAAAATCAAGAAGGGTGCCTATGTCTGTAAAGCAGTCGGAAGTGTGACTGCAGCGGGAAAAGACATAGCCCAGCTAGCTTCAATTTGACTGCCATGAATACCAGAATCCCATGGGGATGAATCAGATCCCATGTGTTGAAACCTTTGCCGCTACATTTACAGTGTTGTTGGCAAGAATGGGGCTAGCTCAGGAGTGCCTAAACATACCATTGTCACCACTCCGGCTGCAATGTGGGCGCATCTTTTGTTAAAGACAGACAAAAGAATGAAAGGATAAGCAAGCTGCTGTTTCGTTTGATAAAGGTATTTCAGTGAGAGCTTCACCTTTGTGGATTGCAATTTTTAAAGTTGTTTTTTTAAGCTACTTATGAAATAAGTGGTTTTAAAAAGCACATGTACTTTTGGGAAAACACCACAAATAACTGCTTTGTTGCAAAGTCCAATAACAGTAACAGTGCTAAACACATTAAGATGCAGTTTGGTCTTATGGCATGGACAGAGTCGGACTTGTTCAAATGATGTTCCTCAGCACTCTGAAATTCTGATAAAATTCAGATGCTTAGAATTATTCTTTGTTAAACTTTGTTAAAATATGTTTAGCTATATATTCATTTTAGAACTTGTAGGTGTAGAATGTTCTTTGTTGTGCAATCAAATCCTGCAAGACACTAGCTTTTCTTGATGTGAGCAGTAGGTTGCTCTTCTGAAATGCTGTTGCACAAGATGATAGGTGGAAAATTATTTTGGCAACTCCAAAAATTTTGAAAGCCTCCATACTGCTCCACATCTGTGTCTGTAACACAAAATTGTAGTTGTTTAGCATTGGTATATCTGTTTATACACATGGAGAACAAAAAGAGGACTGACATAAACAAAATGTCATATACATTCAGATTTTGATTAGAAGAAAATAATCATTCTGACATCATCACAAAAATGGAGTGCCAAAAAATATTAATCTGCCAACTCATGAAGGGCAAGCCTCAAATTTCTGTGGTTTGGTTCATTTAAGCACTAAGAAAGTTAAATGTGTTCATGAATCTTCTCAGATCCAGGCTCTGTTTCTACTTTTTCACACAGCATCGCGGGCTCGTATCATCATGTTCCTTTCTTCAGTAGCTCCAATTCAGGTATCCTAGGCAGGATTCACCTTGGTTAACTTTAGAAATCAGCAGTATAAGACCAGTATATGAACTCATCACCTAAACTCCCTTTAAAGTCAGTGGAAAGAAATAGGCGTCGTGAGTGTGAATCATCTAACCTGTGCAACCTTGAGATGAGATGTGTCAGGCCTTAGTAGTATTGATTTTTCTCCACAGGCTATAAAGGGATTCTTGAGAACTACCGCAGCTGTAACAGCCTATATCCCACCCATCTACTGGTTGTCTTTCAATACTATCATGTTCATTAGCATTGTTATAATGTAGCATTATTGTGGTGTTGTTAATCAACAAGTAAGCAATTTTAAGTTTAAAATTTACTGCTGGAACCATTTTTTCATAATGCTTGAAAAATTAATAGCTTTTTGAATTTTTACTCTTCTAACTACTCCATACCACCCTATGTCATTTAGTGCAAGCAAATATAGTGTATAGCACCACTGTGTTTGTGGTTTTGGCAAATGTGTAAGCAAAGACATATCTTTATGTACTTCAGATATTTACTATATCAGATATTAATGCCTTATATGCCGTATTAATTAAGTAGGTAGAGATTTTAGCCTGATAAACTATAAGGCATTTTGTTCCTAGTGGTAGGATTTTCAGGAGGTAGTATGAACAAAATCAAGTTTAGCAGCTGCTTGAAAATTTACTGGAATGGTGATGCAAGTTGCAGGATCTTTAATAATCAAAACTTTAAAGCACTTTGAAGTAAGTCTCAGTATCCCATAACGTTATGATATAATAGTTAGATGACAAAACCAATGAGATATTCTTGGTTGTTTTATGAGGAGTGCTGAAAGAATCTGTCATTAGTTCAGAAACGGCAAGATTACCCAGAACTCACAGTTTGAGCAGAACTTGCCATGTGTGAATTACTTCATGGTTTGTGCTGAATTTATTCAACAGTGTAAATGTAAAATGTGAAGGCTGAGGATAACGATAGCTGTGATAGTTGATAGTGTCTTGTGAAAAGAAAGTGGTAGTATTTAGGAAAGATTTGAATACTGGAAAGCTGAAGTAGCTCTCTTTACTGAAGAAACATCTGGAAAATTCAGCTACTTCCATGAGAAATGCTGGCAACCCTAAAGAAAACACCAATCAGGTATAACAGAAAACTCACTGGAAATTTTGGTCTCTTTAGTTCCAACAGCTGAAAAATAACTTACAATTCATCAGACAGCTATGTGGAGTCATGAATGATGATTTCTAATTGCAGATCTTTAATGATCTAACATATTTGTAGCATCATTTCATTTTACATTTTCAGATAATTTTCATGTTTTAAATGCTCATACTGAAAACTAACCTGTGTCTCACAGAAAAAGTATAATGAGAAGAGGTAAACACCCTTTTTTCTGATCATACAGAGACCCCATAGATGGCTCTAGGATATTTACCAATAAAAAATGCCAGACAAATGAAATTGCATTTTGCCTGTATGTTTAGCATACAATTTAAAGTATGAAGTGTTAGCAAAATCTGATGCTAAATATGATCTTTATGTTTTTATAAAGATGCCTTCCCAGCCTGTGCACTAGACTTTCTTAACCATACTCTTTTACCATGAGGTTGATGAAGGTGGAAAAAATGTTATACTCACCCATCAAAAATGACCTATGTGAGTAAATTTTCGTAACAGCATTAGTAGATATTAAAGATGGTGATGATTTACTGGTTATAGATGGCCTCTTGAGTCATTAGTAAGCCTTAGGAAATATCCCTTTATTTTTCAGTTATGGTTTGGTGACTCACCATTTCTTGCTGTCTACTGTATCGCACTTGCATTATAAACACCAGCCTGCTCCTTATTTAGGCAGGCATAGAGTGCTGTGTTACGCACTGCTGTTACTTAGCTGCCGCATCTCCAAGTCTGCAATGAAGATGATGATGTAGCCTGTGTATAGAAATCTGGATGACAAAGTCATGTACAGTCATCAAAAGAAATAAATAAATCATCCTCTGTCAAAGGAAGTAATTTCTAGTTAAAAAGCACAATACCTTAATTTCACTGAGAATTCTACACTTATTATCTGTAAAGTAGGTTGTTTAGCAGAGTACTGAGTTCTCTTAAGTGAGAGCAGTCTCCTCAGAGTTCTTATCAAGAGTCAATGAGAAGTGAATCTTAACTAGAATTATGATTCTCTAATGTAAAATTGGTTTTCCAGTGACATACAAACGGTTTCTTTACATTTTTCAAAGGCTATGTTCCTTTTTATTCAATTTTAACAATAAGTGTATAATTTCGGGAGAAGTCTTCACTCAGAAATTCTAAAATTTTCTGCGAGACATTTTTTTCCCTAAAGCAATCCTACTTCTAACTTGGATATACCTGATTATTGTTCTTTCTGATTTTTTTTCCAAGATGCAGGACTTTCAACATTGATATGTAGTTATTCACTTCATCATGCTATTGCATTTGTGATAAGTGCCTGTATTACTAGCCTTAAAAGCAGAGTTGCATCAAACTGTGTTAGTTCAGTGAGTTAGAACTAGCTTTGAAATTATACATGTCAGGGAGCCTACTCCCACAGTTATAACATATGCAGGTATTTTGACCTGGTACTGTATAAGATATTAGATGATCAACCATTCTGCAGTCAGTACAGTTCTAGTTTTATGTGTTATATCCCTTAGGCCTTTCCTTGGTTTAGGAGTTTAAGGTCTGAGGAACTTCTTTCGCCTAGAAAGTTTTGTTGTAACTGCCCTGTCAGAGAGTTGTTCCTCTATGAAATAGTGATAAGATTTTGACTGACTGGTTCAGGTGAGACTGAGAAGGACCATCAACACAGAGTGTAAACTAGACTTGTTGTCTTGCCATCTCTTCCAGTCAGCTACCCAAACTTGTAGGGAATGCAGGAACCCAAGTAATAGTCCAGGAATAATTCCCTTTGGTGGAAGGTAATTGGTCTTGGAACTTATGGTCACACGGAATCACACAGAATCACAGAATGGTTGAGGTTGGAAGGTACCTTTGGAGATCATCTAGTCCAACCCCTCTGCCAAGCAGGGTCACCTAGAGCATGTTACACAGGATCGCATCCAGGTGGGTTTTGAATATCTCCAGAGAAGGAGACTCCACAGCCTCTCTGGGCAACCTGTTCCAGTGCTCTGTCACCCTCACAATAAAGAAATGTTTTCTCATATTCAGCCGGAACTTCCTGTGTTTCAGTTTGTGCCCGTTGCCTCTCGTCCTGTCGCTGGGCACAACTGAAAAGAGTTCGGCCCCATCCTCTTGACCCCCTCCCTTCAGATATTTGTACACATTGATAAGATCTCCCCTCAGTCTTCTCTTCTCCAAGATAAACAGGCCCATCTCTCTCAGCCTCTCCTCGTATGAGAGATGCTCCAGTCCCCTCATCATCTTCATAGCCTTCCGCTGGACCCACTCCAGGAGCTCCATGTCCCTCTTGTACTGGGGAGCCCAGAACTGCACACAGTACTCCAGGTGTGGCCTCACCAGGGCTGGGCAGAGGGAGAGGATCACCTCCCTCAACTTGCTGGCAACACTCTTCCTAATGCACCCCATGATACCATTGGCCTTCTTGGCCACAAGGGCACAATGCTGGCTCATGGTTAACCTGCTGTCCACCAGGACTCCCAGGTCCTTCTCTGCAGAGCTGCTTTCCAGCAGGTCAGCCCCCAGGCTGTACTGGTGCACGGGGTTATTCCTCCCTAGGTGCAGGACCCTGCACTTGCCTTTGTTGAACTTCATGAGGTTCCTCACTGCCCAATGCTCCAGCTTGTCCAGGTCCCTCTGAATGGCAGTTATCAGCAATTCGCATCTCAAGCTCCCTCTCTATTTTAGTAGATGACCAGTATTACTTTGTATTTTTGGACCTTAAGCAGAAAATGTCCTGGACAGATGTCTTAGTCATGAGCTTCTGAGACAAGAAACATTCCAGGCTAGACCTGTCACCTCATCTAGATAAAATAGAACCACATTGCTTCAGTTTGGGAGAGGAATTTTTGGCATCTCTTCCTTTTGGACTACCTAATACATAATTTTGGGTCACTGTGTCATCCAGATTTCCCCGTGTTTGATTTCACGCTGTAAATAAGTTTTGTTACAAGAACATGCCACTCATGGAGGATCTTCACCACATCAGAAGGGGTTCTTGAGATACATGTTCTCAGACCAGATTTCACTGAACCCTTCGAAATGTCGTTTTCCTAGCATTTTTAAGTTATACATTTGAACTATTTCATCAAATAAAGTTCTTTTTCTTATGTATACTTAACACTTCACATCAATGTCACTGGCAATTGTGATTTTTGCAACTCAGAGCTCAGGACTCAGTGCTGTAGTACATGACAACTAAGTACATTATCTCAGTTGCAACAAAAATAGGATGTAGAACAAGATGCCTTGGAAAGGGTCTGTTGCCAGTATTTCCACAACTAATGATAGTTATGTTTGGCTGTGGGTTTTATCTGAAAGATGCTCATATGCTACTTTGCTAAGTATCAATATGACACAGTAAAATTGCTAGATAGACCTGGCAAGCATATAATATATTTTTATCATGCAGCCTTGTGTGTAAAAGAGAAGCTTTGTTCATACCAGCAAAATGCTCCTTTACTAGGTCCTGCATAAATGGTCACTGAAGATTAATAGCTAGGGGCAAGGGAAAAATATTATTGTAACTGAAAAAATGGCCTGGAAAGATTCAGAGATTGAAAAGACCTTACCTTTACTTTTAAAAAAACGAGTGAATAGAGACGGGTTTGGTGAGTTTTGGTGGTTTTACTGTAAGAAGGAGATGAGTAAGGGATGCGTAACCCTTATTACTAGCATCATTATTAGCACTTCGGAGTTTCTGATATATCAGGTAAGATAGAGGCATGGTAATTTACCATTTACATGGTAAATATGAAGACAGACCACCAGTTTTTACTCCAGTATGTAAAACTCAGCCTTTTAAGAAACCAGTCCAGTTCCTATGCTTATGTACTTTTTACTTGGAAATGCGGTGTCATTTAAAATCAATCGCTATTCATCAAAGGCATGGTCTACCTGGCAAAGGGAAGGACCACCTCTCAGTAAGTTGTAACTGTTTTTTATATTTGGTGCAATGAAATCAGGATTAGGTTCCAAACAAAACTATTTTACTCAACAGAAATAAAACTCTGATCATTATGTACACAGAAGTCTGTATTTGTACTCTGACTAGAAATCAGACTAAACCTTCTGAGTCTTCTTCAGTTGGCACTTAAAAGTCTGTGTATAGCTCAAGGTAAATAACAAAAATCTAGAGCTTTTTTTCTCCATTTAAATCTCTTGACTTCTGAATGAAAGGTGATGCATGTAGTTTGCTGCATCTATCTAAAGGCACTTCAGAAGCTCGCTGGCTGGCAGTCTTTTTTCATCACAACCACTATTGGATTTATCTAACAAGTCTAACGCATATGCTGCTGAAAATAATGGTAGTGGTCAGCTGAGATGTACCGGAGTTATCAGTATTTTCCATTTTTTAATGAAAATCGAATTAATCAGCTTTTTCTTTAATGCAATTAAAAAATGTATAGTTTTTCATGAAACAAAACTCCAGCCAGAAAAAAAAAAATGCTTGAAGCGCACTAAAACATGCATTTCTATCCTATAAAATAGCAAAGAAGGGAGGCTGTACTGCACATACGGAAGAAAGTTGATCATGGAGCTCTGCTTATGGAATGGGCAACAGACTTGTCAGTAGGTTGTAAGTCAGAAGATAGGCGAATAAAGGGTGTGCTCCCATCTGCCTGGTAATTGTGCTCTACTGATGCTACTTCTCAAAAATAAGCAAGACCTGGTGTGAACACACTGGTCAATGACATTCTTTTCTAACTCTTACAATTTCCAAATTAAAAGACTGTTTTTTCCCTGACTAGCTTCTTGAGTGTAGTTGCCTCATGTTAATAGCATCCTGAAAAATTATACAGGTGGTCAGAGACAGCTGCTTTGATGGAATTGCTCCTGTTGATGAATTATAGTAACCATGATGTATTTTTCATAAACAAGACTTGGTAGTTTCCTGTTTCTTCTTTTATTATTCCTTCCACTGAGATGTAAAGAAATTGAAAAGTTACTTTTCATTTATTAGTGCTCAAGTAAAATATTTTGCAATGTATCACAGCTTTAGAATGGCTGTATATTTGTCATTTTGTCTCCTCAAATAAACTTCTGCTGATTTTACATTTTTCTGCTCTTAGGAAAGAGAAATTACTTGGCCCCATGGAGAATCATCAGAATGGGAATCTCATTGTAAGATTCACAGTTAAGGGTTTCATTTTACTTTGGGACAATAAATTGAAACCCTTCTCCAGGAAGGACTTTTTAAGCTGTCATTTAGCCCTTCTATTCCTCTATTCAGGCTTTCAGGATAGTTTCAGGAAAGTTGTTTAAGTTAAGAGGGGATAAGTTGTTGTACAAAGTTGTTTTTAATTGCTATTTGTTGGAGATGGGACTTGAGCATAATTCCAGATACACGTTGGCATTAACTTTGAGAAATCCTATATCCAAACCTTGAATTCGTGGCTACGATAGGGCTATAATGTGACCTAACAGTATTTGTCATGTCTAGGAGTGGAGTTTGCTAGCAGAGAAGAAGTGTTAGATTTTCTTCTAGAACACTGTAGCCGACATTTGTGATAAATGTCATTATGTATATATAAACACATGCATACACATCTATTTTTCCTTGACCATAGAGAATTGATTAGGATCCCATTTTCACTCTTTCACAAGATATTCTAACTAGCCAGGGCAACTTAGAGAAATCATACCAAGTCATAGACAGTTTTGTATTCTTCAAGATGAATAACATGTTAGCAATATAGTGCAGAGAATCCCTGCCATGTGAACCAAGAATTCAGAACACAAACCATCAGGCCCACAGGAGAGGTTTGTTTTATCTGAACTTGGAAGAAATGGACCTGTGAAAACAAACCAATTTACTTTCAATCCAAATGATCAGCTGGAGGGATTCTTCAGCAAAAAAACAGAAACAGATGTTGATGCCTTTTCTCAACAATTGGAAGCCAGTCAGTTCAGTTTCCAATTTTCTCCCCTTATGATAAAACCTCAAGTTCTCATCCAGTTCAGGCAAAGGAAAACCTTGAAGTAATTTGATACCCATGTGGCTTTGTTTCCTGTCCTTCCTGAAGATAATGAATGAGTTACCAGTCATCTTTATTATGTGGCATCCATTTATAGTATTTCCACTAAATAATCTCATTGGGAAATATTTTCTTCCTCTGTAGGAAGAACCTTTCTCTATAGAGATTTTAGAAATTCATACCATGGAGGATAATATTCAGTCTCTGGAACAAAGGTGGCTTATGAATCAGCTTAGTCTGTGTGGCATGTACTATATTACTTGGTTTTACAATGGAAGACTAAATTCTAGACTGCAGACCTCACTGTCTGTGTTAGTGTGTTAATATGCTGGCTTTTCACCTTTTAAAAAGTTGGTTAAAACCTACTTCACTGAAAAGTGAAAATGAGTTTAACAGCCTGGAATGACTCTGTTTTCTCTATCACACCATGTAGCACAGTTACTACAACTGGCAGACACCACTCAAGAAAAATCAGTCTAGAGCAGCTTCTTCCTTTCAAAAAGAGGGCAAAATCCCACCCCTCAGTATTTAAACGTAAACAACAAAGGGCAAGAAAGGGATACTTGCTTGAGGCAGTTTTACTATTGTCCCATTGCACTCAGCTCTTCATTTTGCTCCCTAATTTTACAAGACTATAGCCTTTGTTATGGAATGCAGATTACAAATAACAAAATGGCCACAGCTCTTCAAAACTTCAGCACAGTTCTGGTTTCTTGACATCTTAGACAGCAAGAGACTTCATATTTTCAAAGTCTATAGGGTAAAAAGATATTTCTTAAATCTTCTGTTTGTTTTAATAATGAAGCTTTGAAGTAAGTGTAATGTGCTTTCAGTGGATGTTTTCAAACATTGGTGTCTGAAATAATTTTTTAAGGAGAAACTCTTATCCCTAAGAGATACCAGGAACCCTATTAAATTCACAGGAAATTTTGTCTTACTTTTCATTGGTATGAAGAGTTCACTGTCCTTGCTGTTTTCCTCATTGTCTTGAAAACATGCAGAAAACTTAGATAATTTCCAGGGACGATTTTACTGCAGGGGAGAGTACAGTGGGCTTTTCTGTTGCTAGGTGTGGTATAAACTCTCATTTTGCGTGATAATCTTGGCAAGGTGTCTGTGCAGCTCTACCAGTCAGGCTGAGGTAGCATGGTAGCTCACAGTTACTACCGATTCCATATATGTTATGGTGTGTAGTACCCATAAGTAGATTCCAGGACGAGATTCTCAGCTCAGGTATGTTCCTTTTGCTTTAGTTTGACAGTTTGTGCAAATTGAAAACTTAGCCCCCAGATATTCCTATTGATTCATATAGATTTCTTCTACTCCTACAGAAAATAGCAGTGAGATAATACAAAAATACGTAAGTTAAATTAGATGGAAATGTTGGCAGAGAAAGAGATGCAGGTTTTAATTACTGAATGAAAATCTACTCAGTTACAGAATCACAGAATCACAGAATCATTTAGGTTGGAAGAGACCTTCAAGATCACCTAGTCCAACCTGTGACCTAACACTAACAAGTCCTCCACTAAACCATATCACTAAGCTCTACATCTTTTGAATACCTCCAGGGATGGTGACTCAACCACTTCCCTGGGCAGCCTGTTCCAATGTCTAACAACCCTTTCAGTAAAGAAATTTTTCCTAATATCCAACCTAAACCTCCCCTGGCGCAACTTTAGCCCATTCCCCCTCATCCTATCATCTGGCGCGTGGGAGAATAGACCAATCCCCACCTCACTACAGCCTCCTTTAAGTTATCTGTAGAGAGCGATAAGGCCGCACCTGAGCCTCCTCTTCTCCAGGCTAAACAACCCCAGCTCCCTCAGCCGCTCCTCATAAGACTTGTTCTCCAGACCCCTCACCAGCTTCATTGCCCTTCTCTGGACCCGCTCCAGCACCTCGATGTCCTTCCTGCAGTGAGGGGCCCAAAACTGAACACAGTACTCGAGGTGTACTGGAGCCTCACCAGAATTCTGGTGTTCTAGAAGGTTCTAGAATTCTGGAGTTCTAGAATTTCTGCTGTAAAATGTATGGTGTAAAATGTATGTACTGGTGTAAAATGTATGTACTACGAAATATATAGAAAGAAGAATACACTTCCATGTGCAGAATACTAAATGCTCTAAAAAGACAGGAAGGTATTACTGCAAACTCTTTCTCTGAGGCACAAAGAAATAGAGTAATTTTCTAAGATCACAGAAGTCTGTTAGGGTAGTCAGCAATGGATTTGCCTGAGGCCCAGTCCAGTACTCACTGGACTCTGTCACCTCTTAAGAGCAATTTAGTGTAGTGAACAGCCTTTAATACATTAACAGGATACTACGCTGATCTTTATTGCATCAAAGATGTGCAAAAGTTACTGTAGTCTAGGCAGAAATATTTTAACCCACTCAACTTTTAAGTCTGTGGGTGGGCCATTGGGGATCCACAATTATTTTCAGGTTTTGGGCACATTTCTGCAGCAGACATATCTTTTTTTCTCTCTTTATTTTGGTCAAAGAACAGCACATTATCTGTGGCAACTTGTAACCACTTTAAAATAGCCTCGAAGTGGCAAATTATGAGAAATTTCGTGCTCTGCAAAGTTTTCAGGGATCAAAAAATTTTGGCCAAGTGATTTTTTTTTAAAGGCTTCAAACAACTCTTCTTAATATCAGCATCCTTCAGTTTTCTGTGTTCTCTTTTTACTAGAAACATGCTTACTTTTTAAAAAGATTTGGAAGTAAAATAATAATCTTTCAGAACCTTTGATTTTTTTTGCCTTTAGATATTTTAACTTCCTGTGTGGTCAGTGTTGTAAGTTCAATGGCTTTGTGTCACTCTAAGTCTAATAGCTGCAGATTTTGTCCAAAAACAGTGCCTTGTCTATCTACCATTGTATTTTGGGGAGTTATGGGATGCTGTACTGGCAGTAACTCATTGAGACAAATGCATATGAACATGTAGGTACAATGCTGTTATATAAATGAAGGAAGGAGGCAACAGTGAAAATCTAGAAACATCAGTTTCATATATAAATGAACTAAAGTCTCCTAAGGCTTAATTTTTTGGAGGAATGCTCTGGAGAAAGCAAAGCAAACCAAACATCTGTCTGTACAGTTGGATTCTTCTGGAGTAAGTGGTAAATGATAGTTTGAAACTCCATCCCTGGAGCCCACGAGTTACACAGAGAGCTCTGGCAGAACTGGTTTGTCTGGCAGGCTAAAATACAGAGTCTAGGCATGATGGCATGAATGAAAAAGTCTATGACATGGATGGCATGAATGAAAAAACTCAGCACTGAAAGAGGAAAACAATGAAAAGCAATGTTACTTCCCGGAACTCATCTGCAAATAGATTTTTACCAGGTCCCACCCTAGGAACGACCCCAGCAGAGTTTTGCCAGATGGCACAGGGAATGCAATGACTCATAGTTGTTTTTTCTCTGTCTGTTCCTGTATCCTCCCCTGGATATTGCTGGATTTTTTCTCCTTTGCTGTCCTTTCTGCCCAAATGACTGCGTCTTCTGAGAACGAGCTGGTGGAAGTACTGGAGTGTAATCTTTAGGGGGAAGCCGGTCATATGAAATGTCTTCAGCAGGGAGCTGGGGTGCTTATTCAGAAAGGATTAGAGATGTGAAGGAGTGCAGGGGTGCATCAGCACAACGCTGGGAAAAACACCACTTCTTCTCTGTCTTCACCACCAAGCAAATCTCCTCTGGCTTGCCAAGAGTTTTGTGCCTGAAAACAATATGAGATGTGTCTGCTATAAACTTCATGTAAAATTAAAACAGATATAACACATTCCCAAGGAAAGCTATCCTTCAGTGTTTAGGAGCACTATTGTTTACAGAAGATCTAAACTGAGTTAGCAGTCAGTTAGCTGGTATATTTGTCATCAGCTTTTATTTCCTGTGCTAATAGATTATTTTTTTTTAATGGAAAAGTGAAGGCGCATATCACAGGAGCCAACTATAACATTTCTCTAAAGCTGTATTGCTCTGCTACTATGCTTTTAGTTGGCTCAAGTTTTGCAAACATAGAATCATAGAATGGTTTGTGTTGGATGGGACCTTAAAGATCATCTAATTCCACCCCCCTGCCATGGGCAGGGACACCTCCCACTAGACCAGGTTGCTCAAAGCCCCATCCAACCTGGCCTTGAACCCCTCCAGGGATGGGGCATCCACAGCTTCTCTGGGCAACCTGTTCCGGTGCCTCACCACCCTCCTCCTAATATCTAATCTAAATCTACCCTCATTTAGTTTAAAACTGTTGCCCCTTGTCCTATCACTGCACTTCTTGACAAACAGTCCATCCCCAGTTTTCCTGTAGGACCCCTTTAGGTGCTGGAAGGCCGCTATAAGGTCTCCTCGGAGCCTTCTCTTCTCCAGGCTGAACAAGCCCAACTCCCTCAGCCTGTCTTCACAGGAGAGGTGCTCCATCCCTTTGATCATCCTTGTGGCCCTCCTCTGGACCTCTAATAGGTCCGTGTTCTTCTTGTGTTAGATGCAGTAGTCTAGGTGGGGTCTCACGAGAGCAGAGTAGAGAGGGAGAATCACCTCCCTCAACCTGTTGGCCATGCTTCTTTTGATGCAGCCCAGCATGTGGTTGGCTTTCTGGGCTGCAAGCGCACATTGCTGGCTCATGCTGATGGATCTTGCTCAGCATATGATTTTGACATAGTTTGCAATTTTGTACCTTAGAACTATGTTTCTTGTCTAGACAATAATTGTTGATGAATGCTTTCAATTTTGGATGTTTGTATAACATTGTAAACGACATTTATCTACATTAAACTACATTTACTAACATAGTAAATCAGTTCTGACTGACACTTCAAAATTGGAATGTCATATTTGGAGGGTGCTTATTTTTTGTTGCAGTGTATCCTATGGACCAGGGTGTCCTATCAGCTATTTAAAGAGTTGAACGGTATGAGCAATTATCTTCTCAAAATGCAGAAACTGAGGAAAATAAGCATAGGCACACATTACTGAAAAATGTGGGATATGTATTCAAACAAGGACATCCTTGCTACCATTATTTCTCCTTTGGAAATGTAGGACTGTAAAATGTGAGCACAGAAAGCTGGGGTGCTGGATGGCTTTGAAGTAATGGAGTCACTTTTCTAACTTGTGTTCTGAAACTTATCCAATGCAAAACTAAATAGAAATGGTCAAAAATTTGAATTTTTCAATTTTATGAGTAAAAGATGAATTATTTGCAAAAAAAATATCCTCTTTCCATCATTCATTCATGAAAAGAAAAGCAAAACTGGAAGTGAATCAAGGGACATCTTTTGGTAAATATATTTTCTATATTTTCTTTTGCAATTAGTGATCCTGATAGGTTCTTAAAATTTTGGGGCTCAGCTTGTTTTAATTAGGATTAAAATGGAAAGATATTTTGTATAAGAATCCTGGCTTCCTTTCTGATTAATTAATACCACACACTTTCAAAACATGTGAGTAATAGAGTCTGCAAAGATACTGGTTTTATGTTTTCTCACAGACAGTGTAGTAGTGAGCCAGAAAATGAAGTATTACATGTCAGGCCACTTAATGGGATATAATTCTGTTATGGAGCTGAGTTTAAATTCAGTTTGGCAGATCATTTGCTCACACTGTCGTAAAATAATCTATTTTTATGCTGTCTTTGTGTGATCTAAAAGAAAAAAAAAAAAGTTTAGTTTGAATCTGTGTGCAATACTTCCCCATAAATTCACTTTTTCTAGAATAGTGAACCTTTTTTCACTGTTTTCTAGAAGGCTAAACGCCCGTCTCTATATAAAATCTGCGATGCTTTTAGCAGGAGAGGGGATTTCAGTTTTACGGCAATATTGCTCATTGAGGAGGCCTCAAAAATTTCACTACTGAAAGGAAAGTCTCCAAAGGGTCCTTGAAAGATGCCTACTCTATCTCAACTGTTTTTGCAAAGGCCTTCTCAGATTAGGAGCTGACATTTTCTTTCTGCAAACAAGGAATGAGGGGGAAGAGAGAGAGAACTTGAACACTGATGATAATTCCTAGCAAGCAATTTTTGTCATCTGTCAGAGGGATGACCAGGCTGTTGCCGTAGAGCAGCCTGCAGCTATCAAGCAGTTCAAGCATATCTTCCATGCCAGACCTTGTCAACTGATCAGAAACAAGTGGGTAGCCACAGGCTGCTGGTTTGGGGACTTCCCTGGCTGTAGGAGGAAGCAAACCAGCAGGAGCCAGGAGGGCCAGCGCTGCTAGGCTGTCCTGAGGCTGTGCTGCGTGCCTAATAAAGGCCCAGCCTGCGGTCAGCAGGGCAGGCCCTGGGAAGCCATTGTCATCTGGCTCTGAACCTTTCTGTGAGCTCCCTCTCCAGTCTGTGAGGTATGTGTCTTTTAGCACTTGAAATGTGAAAATTTGGGTTGTAGGGTGAGAACATTCCCTGTAAATTTTAAAGGAAACTTTCCTGTAACATCAGGAATGCTCCTCCTCAACCCCCAATCCCAGGCTGCTGTTTGTGGCTCTTATTTGTGTACCTTAACAATACATGCATTTTGACTTGGCTGTTAACTTCCTTGATCGTTATGGTGGTTTTCCTTCTTTTCTTCTCTGTTTTGTTCCCCATTCAAATTTTATTTTCCCTCTTTCATATGTTTTGTGGGAAAAAAATAAAGGAAGAATAAAGGATAGGGAATGACACCTTTTTTAACCTTTTTCTCTCTCCTTTTGCTGGATTTCTTTCTTAGCTGTGCATCTCCACATCTCGTTTTTCCACATTTTTTCCTGAGTGCTCAGCTACACCTCATCCTGGGTGCATTGGACAGTGCATGGGGGTTTTCACATTGTTGGTTGGGTTTTATTTCCTGTGCAATCTCTAGTCTATTCTCTTCAAAATGATCCACCTGCGCAGAGACTATCTTTTCTACCCCTGCATTCAGTAGTTTCAATTCTACTGTAAGTTTTGAGAGAAAACTCCAGAAAACTGATTGTGCCCATCCAAAATTAGGTTTGGTGTAGGATGTGGAAAATGACAGATGTAGCAGAACAAAGAGCAGAAAACTTGAGTGACTTGGCCATGGTCACACAGGAAAATGCTGACAGAGAGAGGAATAGAAACCAGGAGTCCTGGTTCTCAAGTCTGTATTCAAAACAGTAAACCATGCAATTTTTCCACAGTGTTATCTAGAAATTTCAAAGACAGAATGACATTCTGTTGTAAAACTGATAATAGAAAACTACCATCAGGGAAGCACTATTTATAAATGAGAGGGTGGGAAGATGTATTCTATGCTGTATGCCATAAACAATGAGCGCCAAGGGACTAAGGGAGATATTTTGATGTTTGTATGCTGTGGAAAGTTTTATTTAAACACAAACATTGTTAATAAACATGGTTTTATATAATGTTTTCTTTGATCAGTGATCTCCAATAGATGTTAAACTTCCTGCATATCCCATGTCTGTGTGTCTTAAAGGAGAGGAAGAAAGACTCGGGAGCACATTCTTAAATCTGTTACAGTCCTATTTTATACAAGTTTCTGCTAGTATCACGAGTACAGAGGTTGTTCTAATATGATGTAGGGCTGCTTTTTCAATCAAAAGGGGCCTAAGTTGCACCAATTAAAAACGTGTCTAAGAACCTTGTCTTATATTTTACATTCACAAAATAGATATGTAGGTACAGAATATACAGGTATAGAATGAAGATTTGGTTTTATAACCTGATTCAAAGCCTTCTGAAAACAAGGAAAGGCAAAATTTTCAACAATTTGGTTGGGTTCTGGATCAGGACCCAGAAAAGGTGCTAAATCAGAAAAAAATCCACCTGGAAGCTGTATTTGATGTGTACAGAAATCAAAGTGAATAACTAACTTTTTTTTTTTTTCCTGCACTATGTTTTTTTCCTGCTGTATCCATGGACACAAAAGAATGGGCATACTTTATTTTAATCAGTCCCTGAACTTTCTTCTGTATGTACTTTTGATGATCCCAGACCCGTGCATATTATATCCCAGGGATGTTGTTACTGTTTATTCTCTGACTCTCACTCACAGACTTTTATTCTTTTACTTAGTGTGCTGCAAATTGCCTGCTCATCTGTGTCCTTCACTGCCTGGATTACTTCATACTGTTTACATAGCAAAACAAACTATATAACATCCCAGGGGCCCAATGCTGCTGCCACAGAATACCGGTGAGTCTAATTGACAACAGGATGTGCCTGTACTTTATGTTAGGGGAACCAAGCCCTCATCACAGCCAGCCAAGCTGGAACAATAAAACTCAGACTTCATATTCTCGCTCCTCAGTCCTTGAGATACAGGAATCCCTAGTTACCAATATCTCAGGTTACCTTTAGCATGATATGTAATATATATTAATGAAAATTAGTATCAACATTTATACCAGTTCATTTAAGCCATTAATCCCACTGAAGCTAATTTCACCAGTTTTAAGGGTTAAGACAATTACATGTTAATTTCTAAGGCTTAAAGTGTGGGTTGTCACGTTACTTTGGAATTCACCATGCTGTGAGGGATACAAAGATGCCTAGACTGAAATCCTTGCTTAAGGCCCAGTGTTTAAAGCAATTTAGAGCTGGATGATTTTCTAGTGTTTCGCCGTTCATCCTCTTTGTGGAAGGCGTGAGTAGTCTTGTTTGCCATGCTGTTATTAATGAGGGAAACAGAAGATAATGCAACAGTAACTGAGCAGGCAAAAACAATTTATCTCTTTGTTTGAAGTTTCACTTGAAGAGCAATTGCCCTTTTCCTGGGAGTCGAGATCCTCAGGAGTAGAATATGAAGAGAACTTCTATGTTAAGCCTGTGACTCCTTCTTAGCCACAAAAAGGAGGTGGTGTTGAACAGCGGTAGTGGGACAACTGGTTACTTCTCAAAGCTGCAGAGGAAGAAGCATTTTATTCCTACATGAACAGGAAGGAGTGGGGACAAGAGTAGGTGCACAAACCTGCAGTAGATAACAGACTACAGGAATCATTCAGGAAAATCTGCACTGGTTGCTTGGAGGGCATCCATGCCATCCCTCATGGGCCGTTAGAAGAAGGCAGAGTCACAGCCTGACTGATAATCCTGACTGACTGCACCACTGCTGTTTCATTCCATCCAGTCCTTCCTTTTCTAGGTCTCTGTTTCCTCCTACCCACAAATTTACTTCTCTGCCCAAGAAGACTGCAAAATTGTGAGATGTGAGATCTGTCTCCAAGAGGGAAGTCAATAATAAATAAAAAAGTGACCAATCAAACCCATTTCTATCCTGACCATACCAATTCAGACAGTTCAGCATGCTGTACACCACATCCTGGGAGAATAGCACAGCATGGTAATAGCACTGACTCAGTTGTAACAGATTGCTCTAACGTGCAGTCTGACCTCTTATGTGGAAGAAATCTCACTTCAGCATTCACAGCTTGTTTCTTTGAAATGAAACAGTGAAACCTGTGAAAACTGACCGTTTTTTTCTGACGAAATGACAGACTATGTAAGACAAATACTCCAAACGTCTTTTTGAGCACAGGAGCAAGTTTACCATGAGATTATGCATGTGTGTTACTGATTACAAGCTAGAAGCATCGTTGGATGCAGTGATAATCCGGATGGGTGAACTGTCCACAAGTTGGTTTGGTTTCATCAGATTGAGGCTAGAGTTTAGCTGCAGCATGGACAGAAACCCCTGCTTCCTCTCTCTGTCCTCCACCAGTCTAACAATTGATGCTGTAGTAGCATATATGAACAGCCAGGGTAGAGACTGAGGTAGTGAGGACTGCTTAATAATAGCCTGAAGAGCACAGCTGCTGAATGTGTAACTAAATCCCATGCCTGGATGTTTTAGGTCTAATTTAGGGGCCTTGAAAGTTGTGATGACAATTTTGATATCAGTTGTGTCATTAAAGATGTGTTGGATTTGTAGTTCATCCATTCCTTGGGGATAGGGGAAAAGCATGGCAAAACTGTGTAATACTTCTCATCCTGCTTTATGGCCAATCCTGTTTTTTCTGAAGAGTAAGAACCCTAGGGTCTATGAATGAGCAAGCCCATCTATTTTAACCTGCTGCTTAATACCCAGTCCAGCCTAGCAAGCATTGTTTTGAGCAGCTGACAGTCAAACTGTACCAGTCTACAGAAGTTTTGAGTGATAGTGTCATGATCTCATGCCACATGCATGCTGTTGTCTTTTTTTTTCTTTTTTTTTTTAATCGACTATTCTCCTGCTAAGCTATGTCAGTGATGACAGAGGAGTGGGTCAGCAGTGGAAAGGAAGCAATAGAGATTGGATGGCAGCACTTTTTAAAAACGCTGGTCCCTTCTGTTCAGAGTAACAGGGTATGTATTGAGGTAATGAATCATTCAGCGATTGTCCAGAGAAACATTCCATTAGGTTATAACTGAATGGGGAAATTATTTCAATAATGTTATGCCTTTTCTTAACAAAGTAAAAAATACAAGTGTACTCTTTATGCCCTCTTTATTTGGCCTGTTAAGAAAAGCATAGTCTGTCAATCAAGAAAAAAGCTTCCAATTGTGTAGCCTGTTAGAATCATTTCATTAATAACATGTGTTTACTACTGGGAGAAGCAGACTCAGTGTGCTAAGATTTTGTTTGTCAGTCAGTCATTGGAACCCCACTGTTAATCGCATACAATGGTTTGTGGTTATGCCACAATTTAACCCAGGTTTAAAAATACAAACTAGAGCCTTGGTGGTCTGCTGAGAGCAGTGAGTGAAGCAAAGGTATTGGTTGAACCTGCCTTGTGGGCTGCTGGCTTGGAGTACCGTGCGAGCTAATCAAATTTATTAACTTGAGTCATGACTAGAATGCATATACTGGTGAGTGTGGGTGGGTGCACCCAGGTTAGACTACGTTTTGGCTGCTTTCTGCAAGGAGGAAGAAAAGCAGCTCTTTGGCCTCCTTTCCACAAAGACAAATTGGAAACAGATATCTACTAGATTTTGGGATCTCTGGCAGTCTAATAAGAAAAAGGTATTTTTTTGTTGTGGCTTTTATTTATTGATGTAGGGAATTGATTAGAAAAAATCGAAGGAGTTTCAAAACTGAATACCAGTGGTATTTGGTGCATATTTATCACTGTCTTATCAAATTGCCCCGTGCGTGCCACTTGAATAGTGATATTAAAGGCAGAGTCTCTGGCTCCACAATAACAAGGGCTGAGTGTGATTGCCAGAAAAGGGAGAGGCATTTGGCTACTAAGAAGGGGAGTACTGGAGAGACTGTTGTGTATCTTTATATGAATCTTGACCTTCTGGCTGAGATAGAAAGAGACATAGCGACTAAACCATCTTTCTTAATTACAGCTAGAATATGGTAAGCTAAAATTCCTGTTTACCACAGCATTGTGGAAAGTATCATTCATAACTGCAAAATTTGTAATACTCTGAGAAGGTTATATTCATCTCCAGAGAGAATTATATACATTTCTCTGTGTTACTTGCAGCCTAAGACATTTTGTAGGAACCTCTTCCAGACTGAGAGCAATGTAAATGGTATTTTTAAATGACATCTTTTGGATAAAGTAAATCCCATCCATTCTTATTCAAATGAAATGGCATTAGCCTTGATTCTTTTATACCATAGAAAGATTTCATAGTTTTATTTATCCTAATCATTAAAATTATAACTAGTCTAGTTGCTGTAATTTTGAAATCATTCCTGAAGGCAGTGGAAAATTTATAATTGTTTTAATTTTATATGGGTTTACATATTCATGTTTCAGATATTTAGGTTGTTAATACGCATTATATCTTCACTGTTACGATTTCTTACTAAGAAATTAAATTAGATGGAGTGAGTTTTGTTGAAGATACTTGTACTAATGAAAGCATTAAGCCTGAAATTTTTTGTGTATTTGGACAAAGTTAGATTTAACTCTGATATTAGCAGTGAGATGAGACCATCCTTTGCTCATAAGGTCATATACCACAGAGAATCCATCCTTGTCCCCCCCACCATCTCTACCACTCGCAACATACTCCACAACATAGTTTTTTCTGGTTTTATGGGAGCTAGAGGGGGGCTTTGGAATTGAAAAGCATCTGGGACTGCTTAAACTGTGGTGAGGAAGCAAAAGACAAGTGCTAATAAGAGGTGAAGAGGTGAAGACTGAAACATCCTTATACCCAACCATAAATCTGCACCTACTATAACTATTAAAGTCAGTGGGAACATTGTTTGTGGTGGTCTTTTGGGATAAGACTGCTATATAAACATCTTCTCCCTCCCAATAACAGTGAATTATCTTTAAAAAAAAATGTCTGGCACTTGGAGCTTATTTGCATTTTGTCTGCATTGAGTCTGACTGTCATTTCAAAAGGATATTTAATTGTTTTTTGTGTGTGTGTTTTAAAGGTTCCTGCATACCAACAAACTAGTTCAGTGGCAATATACAGATAAAATTCAGACTTGTGTTGTACTGTAAGTAAGTATTTTGCAAGGAAGGTTTTTAGCAAAATGGGGAAGACTTTACGGGTTAATTCCTCTTCAGAGATTTAATACTGCTTATGTGTTCTGCTCTCATTTCAGTATTTAAATTAATTGGACTTGGGTCTGTGATGTCCCCAGTCACGATGGCCTAGCCTGGAATGATGAGTGAAATGTTGTAGCAGTAACTCCCAACTTAGGCGTCAGTGAAACACACACATATACCGACCAGAGTATCTTTTTCAAAAAGCTGGCACAGGCGACATCACTAGTGCAAGATGACAGGACCAATGTTTGGAGAAATTCTGTGACTGTCACAAGAGTTAGCAATGGTACTTAGATATCATGGTACTTTATCCAGCAGTTCTTGAATAAGAGACCAATAGTTGAAAACAGATGTCTTGCTGATGAGCAATATACACGATCTCTGATACCCATTCCACTAGGGTCACTCATTCTTTCCACAACATATGTTGACCATTCCTTTCCTTTTCTTGTAAACAGTATTAAACCATGACTGAAGCAATGGCTTTTAAGCAACTGCAGCTAATGTCAAATTTAGTAATTTCCGTCTTCTAGATCCAGTGTATTTATGTCCAGTCATGAATTTCCCTTTGTTTCTCTACTCAGGAGTTAACTTATATTTTAGAGAATCTTCTAAATGAAAAGAGGAGAGAGGGTGAGGAAGAGAAAGGAAAAAAAAAAAAACATCTAGGCTTATCTAGACTTGGAAAAACGTGGTTGTGTTAATCGCCACTACCCTTGACACTTGAGCTGTGTCCATACTGCAGAATCTTGGTGTTTACTTGGACTGACTAACCAAGGTGAGCTAACTTGGGGAAAAGAAAACCAACAAAGACCAAAAGAAAAACAAACAAACAAAAAAAAACAGGAAATATTTTAACCCAGTTAACATCTTCAGTTTAGCCCCTGCCAGTTTATAAGCTCTGTTTGTTTTAGTTCTTCCATAGGTTTACATGGTAGATACCACCTATTATTGTAAATGGCACTCTGTGATAGTCAGATCTGTATAGTCTATGAGTTTGCATTTTTCATCAGTTTACATTTTTCTGTCTTGTTTTGACATGTTCACTGTTTTTAGAAAAAATACAGCTTTGTGACCGAAAATCTTGTTTGCACATTGTTAACACTTTGAAAATCATCATTGCTGACAAAGTGTACCTGTAAAAGATGCAAATGAATGGGTGCTTATCCTAAGTTAGGTGTAATCATAGACAAGGGTAAAACAAGTTCACTTACATGGTAGAATGCATGGTAGGTTGGTACTCCATGCATATTACCGTACCCTGCACATGTAGAGCACTGACTGAACTTCACACATTACTGTCACCTATTTATACAGCAGTTTTTTTTCTGGTCCACACAGACATGTCCTTTAGAAATGTTTGATATCAAGGAAGCAGGAATGTTAATTAGGAGACATTAAACAGCACTGTTGCAGATCATACTTCTAAGGTGTTTTTTTATGCTTGCTTGTTGATATTTTAGAAGCTACGTTTGGCTCTTAGTTGTGTGTCAGTATGTCAAAATCCTACTGGGTAAGTCTGCTTTTCCCCTTAACATCCTCCTTTTTCTATCAGCTGAAAAAGCTTGGCTACTGCCTATAGGAACAATCCTACTTAATCAGGCTAAAGGTTCCTCTATGCCACTACACAGTCCCTTACATGGGCTAACATCGGCGTTTGTCTAGAGATGCAGAAGAGCAAGGATATAGCTTTACTTTATCAGAATACTTTCTCAAACTCCACCAATTCGTGGTCCAAGGAGTTTGTGTGCAAGGAGTGGAATCACTGTATTTGAAATTACTAGAATTTCCTTCTAAGGATTTTTTTTTTTTTTAATCTTTCAGCATCCAGAAAATACTGCTGGATGCAGTAAAGAATCGGGTGCTTGGGTTTGTTTTGAACCTACCACCTACTATTTTCTTTGGATTTCATCCTGGATTTTGTACTGTAAGATATAATGAACAATCCTGTTTCCTATTTACCTTCTCTGTGCTATTTATTTTACGTAATATATATTCTGTCCCTCAGTTGTCTTTTTTCTAATCAGAAGAGTTCTAGACTATTAAATCATTTATCACATGGAGGCCATTGCATGTGCTTCGCCATCTATCCTGCTTTGCTGTGAAACTCTTCTAATTCTGCTATTAGCCTAAGAGATGTTGGGGACAAGAGCAACACGTAAGATTCAAGATGGGTTCCCCATGGATTAACACAGTGTCATGGTTATATTCCGTGGTTTATTCCCTGTGTATTTCTTTTGATAATAACTCTTAAAAGTCTATCTGATTTTTGAGTATCGAGGTGATGTTTTCATATGTGTTTATTCTAAGTCAAAAATCTTGAGAGTTGACAATCAGCAAAAATTCCTGAGTGTTAACAATCAGCTAAAAATGTATCATTTTAAATATCAAATTAAGGATGTTCTGTTGTCTGGGCATCATTTTACATTAATCAACATTGAATCTCATTGCCATTTTATCATCCAGTCACTCACACTAGTAAGACTTTTCTACAGTCAGACCCCATTTCTGCTCCCTTTAATAACTTTGCATCACCAGCAAACTGTTCGCCCCTTTTCTAAAACATTTATAAGTAAGTTAAAGCATGTCCTGGCACAGAGAACTGCCAACACTCCTTTGATAATTGACCTCCAATGCGAAAACTCACTTGTTTACTCTGTTTCCTACCTTTTAACTAGTTCTTCATCCATATAGAGATATTGATACAGACATTACTCAAACTCTTCATTGTCTTGCTTTCCAAATAACTTGGCTATTTAAAGTGCTAGATAGAGATTGAAAAATAACCACAAATACTAGCAGGGAAAGACAATATTTCCTTCCTTTCATGCTATGCCATTAAGGCCCCCATTGCCCAGAAATCCAAGAAAGTCTGGTCTCCACTCAGAGATTTATGTGGATCTTTTAGAGAGAGAACACAGTTCTGAGGATTCTTTCTCCCCTGCAAGGTGAAAAGGATTAAAAATGGTGTAGGTTTCTGGCTGCATAGTAAGGTTCAGTCTCTTCAAGTCACTGCTTCAGTGCTCATCTCTTCGTGAGAAGTTGCCCAACAAATTTTGACAAGGAAAAGTTGCCACTATAGATTTAACAGATGTTCATATAGTTTTGTAGCCTCACTTCTATCAGGAGCTCTTTCAAATGCTTGAGAAGAATTGTCTGGAATCTGGCCTTGTGTACTTATATATACTGTATGTATATGTATATATTTTATACACTCACATGCGTGCACACACGTATATGGAAAGCTCAATGGAGAATTTTAACTTAAATGCTAGGCAGCTGCCATGTGCTCTTACTCTAATGCAACTGTGAATAATACAAATGTTTCTAATCTTTTTAATATATTTTGCCAAACACAAAACAAATAACACATTTCAGGTTGCCTTGTAAAAGAAAAGAGAGTGAAATCCTTTGGCTGAAATGCATATCAAAGCAAATATATTTAGTAGGTTCTTAAATGAAATTGAGTGGGGAGAACAGCAAGCATAGTTACTCTTTGGTGTTTAGCTCTGTCTTAGTGTAAACAGGAGTTTGTTTGTTTTTTCCCCCATTTGATCCTTAGATTCGTCCTTTGTTTTGCACATTGTATTAATTTTGTAGTTAGCGTTCCTGGAAAAAGAGTGGAATGTACAGAATTTGGATTCCATCAACAGAAAAACTATCGGTTAAGGAAGTCGTTCTCCCAAAGCTGTGAATATCTTTTTCTTTTTCCTTTCCTCGCCTCCCCTTCCCTTCCCCTTCCTTCCCTTCCCCTTTCTTCCCTTCCCTC
>VXAA01005381.1:139224-175249 GCA_013399115.1 Anseranas semipalmata | reverse complement strand
TTCCCTTTCCCTTTCCCTTTCCCTTATATGACCAAAAAAGTCTATCCATAAAGATCTTACCAGTCTGTTAAAATAACAACAACAACAACAACAACAACAAGCAGTTACCAATAGCCAAAAGAACAGATTTTCACATGGTACTTACAAGAGATCCATATCCCATTTGAAGCAGAATCCAATTGAAAGCAGCCTACTTTTAGGGCTTCTGGAACAGCCAACATGGTCTTTTTCTTCCACATTTGATGACATTTCCCATTTTTGAATTTCAAGCTTTGAATTTTAGGGGCAGGGAGGAACAAAGGGAAATAATCTGCAATTTTTTTGAAAAAATAATCCAAATTGTTTTTGCCTTTATCACCAACTCTGCATTTCACTAAGAACATTTTCATATAAGAAGGTCTGTTCAGAGAATGTGCAAAGGGGCTCCAAAACTCAGCCCAGTGTGGAATGACAGAAAATTACAGGGTCTGTACAACTTAAGACATTCTCGCTGTTTTGAATGTTCTAAGGCTCAAGACTCAGATCTACATCTTTCATAGAATTTAGCACTGTATATATATTTATAAATGATTTTACTTATGCTAATTGGATAAACAAGGAATTTGGAATACAAAAGGAGTATGAGAATCTGACAGCGTGACATCTGAAAGGCAGGTTATCACAGCAACACATGGACATACGTAAGTGCCTGCCAACTTTCATTTTCTCATTACTTCAGTATACTGTGAGTAACAGAACTTCCCCGACTTGGGATTTATGGACTCACATCCAGGAAAGGTTCTTCACCACTTAATGCCTCTGTCAGCTCAGCTCTCAGGTGGGCGTCCTCTGTCAGGAGTGGCAGGCTGGTGCACTACTGAAGGACTTGTCCTCTGATTAAAGGTAACTAGTATACTCATCTAGTTTTGCCTCTGTAATCTTTAAATCGATGAGGTGCCCCTGTTCTGTTTAATATGGAGAGAAATAGCAAGCCAGTTAATTGCCAGAAAGCACAGAGCATATGGCATATACTGAAGTAGGACCTGCCAAGGTTTCGGTACATAAGAAGTTCACTTCTATTGGAGATCATGTATATGTGTTCTACGGCCAGTACAACAACTAAGATCTGTTAGAGTACGTGTCAGGGATAAAATGCTTATATACTCTTCTGGTTTTGCTCTGCCTACCTTTCCCTTGTGTCAGAACAATTTACCATAGATACAAAGGTGGTTCCACGTGGGCCCTATGGCCCCAGTCTGTACTAGGAGTTTGCACACACAGAGCAATGTTTGACTAATAATTCTAATTTATAAACCATCAACAATCCTAAAAACAGATTAGCCAGCGAGGACTTTTTGTGACAAATACCATGGCACTTTTCCACGCCGAACCACATAAAAGGACTCTGGGTCAGAAAAATGCATTCATTTAGGATCAAGTCTAGCAGAAGTCCCACGATTGCCAATGGAACAAGAATAACACCCCTGTTGCCAGACTTTTTCTAGGCAGTGGGTGGCCATGGATATAGTGCTGTCCCTTCCCCCACCAACATAGTCTCTGTGTTACAAGTTGATTTCTGTTGAAGTCCAGCAACTACACAGTCTCAGGATAGCTGGATATCAGCCTGTACTTGCATTCCTGCCTTGACTGCAGGGGCTCTGACAGCAAAGGTAACTGTGATGGTTAACTTCACTCCTGGTATGGCACAAGTCTGGTGGAAAACCTCAACAACTTTCTTCGGAGATGCATGCTGAGGTCTGTGAACAAAGCACACAGGCAGCACTAAGCCACCTCTGTCACCTCCCTGATGCTGCGGAGCTATGTGCTCTGTTCTCAAGTCTAAGCAATTTGTGTGGGCCAAAAGTTACACTGACTTTCTCGGCAAGCCAGAGCTCTTATTCTTCTCATTCTTAAGAACCATGAGCAGCCAGATGCCTCTGAGCCAATGTGGTGATGGGTGCAGCCTCTTTTCCTTGAGCACAGACCCAGACCCAGTTGAGGGGAGATACTTACAAGCCGTTGAGGGAGCCACAAATGCCTGAGTAAACCAACTTACTCAGTGAGGTTACTGCAAAGCAGGTAAAGCCAGGCCAAGAGTTGGGAAACACGTTGATCCACTGTGGAAACCAGTGAGGGTTTCAGCTACTTAGAGGAAAGAGTCAGAAAACTTATTCACTTGGCCCGTCTGTTGGTTTCACCAGTTTGAGCAGATGTTCTCCTAATCAGAATGCTATTTTCCAACTGAACAGAGCTTTCAAATCAAGCAGACATTTTTGGGGGAAAAAAGAAAAAAAAAAACACAAACCTGAAAATTTGAAATAGAAGCATAATTTTGGAAGATGATAAAAGTTAAGAAAATAGGAAGGGACATAAGGCATAAAATATTATATTTGCCAGGTCCAATATTTACTTCCTCTATTTCCAGAGCTATATGATGGGTGGATGAAGGTAAATGAGCCTTGTTTATAGTAGATTTATGTGAATACAGAAGAGCTTTTCCAGGACCTACATATATTCAACAAATATGCAAACTGCCATGAATTGCTACAGTAAAAATGTCAAAAGCTTCCCTGAGATCAGCAAAGAAAAAATCCTTGGTTCTTCAAACCCAGCCACATAGCTCCATCTTGTATGCTAATACCCTTACCCACTGCTGAGACCCACATCCACAAAAGCGTGGGATGAGGCTAGTAGTGTAAATATCAACACCTGGATGTTTTACATGAACGGTGAAATTTAGGGCCCGCTCTCATGTCTTTTGAAGTCAACTTCTGTCTTTCATGGGCATATTCGTAAACTACATGCTGCACTTCAGTGATGACTTTTCAGTCAAGCTGATTCGGACTTTTGCCAAAAGGATTGGTCCCATCCAACACATCCTTTCCTGTGTTTGCCGGGTTATGCCAGCACCAACATTTGCACCTATATAACACAGACTTCCCTACCTACAGGGTACGGGCAACAAAAAACTGATCGAGCTGAAAACTAACATGTTGTTGTGAAGTGGTTGCAGATCTGTATCTCAAAATCCAATATGTAACTCCCTTTCTTCACTGGTACCACCCTTTTTATGAATGCAGAGAAAAATGGCATTTGTTTAAGTAAATCCAGTTTAGACTTACCAAATACATACTGTGGGCAGTGAAGACCATATCTGGTATGTACTGATGCTACTTTGTACTGGTGGATTGCCCAAAAGTAGCAGAATGCAATTAGATTTGCCCCTGGGTGAAAACCCCATGCAGACACAGTTCTCAGCTGTTGCTGGCGTTTCATCCCCTTTCCCATGCATGTTGGCCTTGGTATAAGAGATACCTTGGGTTGGGCACAGGCACTGCACTGTTGGCATGACTAGCCACATTGTACTCTAGTTGCACTTGACATTTGCTCTTGGCTAGCAGGAGAAGGGGGAGGATGAGAAAGGGGAAAAAGGCCATGAGCAGAAGCTGCAGGAGCTCACCAGAAAAGACCCTCCACCAGGTTCTGTATCCCAGATCTGCTGCCTGACTCCCAAAGCTTCACACAACCCCTTGATAGTCTTCCCTGCTGAGCTGAGCCGTCTTCCCTGCTTACCTTTGATCATAAGTAGTGCATTAACTTGTATACCATAGTGTTCTTATTTTGTGTCTTGCAAATGAAAGGATATATATGACGTTGACGAGGTTCATGTATACTCTCACATTCTTTTCAGAAGGATGTAGAAAAGTCAGAATGTAGCTGGAAGTCTCATTGAGTTTGATTTTTCTTTTCATTAACTATCTAGGAGATGCAATATGTAGGGTATTGTAGACCAAAGTTTATAGCACTGCATTTAACTACGCCTTTCACACAACTCGTAAAACAGATTTCCAATAGCTGTAATTTTAAATTTGTCTCCTTGGATGCAGTGGAAAATGTGACTTTCATGCTTTTCTGTATGTTTACAGCATCATAAATAACACACAGATCTGAAGTGTTTTAAGTACACCAATATGCTATTTTAAACAAAGTAGTGAAAATATGTAACATACAGTGTCCAGTTGTTTTTACTTCTTTCAAGGGTAAGATTTCTCCTGCCTGCCTAATTTTTAACTTTGTGTAGCTTTAAAAATTCTTTATGTACTGCACCTCAAAGTAAAAGGAGTTCAAAGTGAGATGAAACCTAGGTGAAGAAAGCAAGCATGAAAAAACCCTGTGTGGTATTGCTACTTAATCCAGATTTTAGGGCTTACAGAGTTTCCATAGACTTTTCACCAAAATTTCAAGCCGTAATAGGTTTAATATCCAAAATCTCATGAAATCTTTTGACAAAGCAAAATATTTTGATATTTAACATGGGAAGAACTTTCAGTGTTTCAAGAAGACTTTCTGTTAGGTGATAGTTTGATTATAGTCTGTCTCCATAATTGCAGTACTATGTTTATTACACTGTACCACTTCAATGCTTTTATAAAACAAATTATTGCTAAAAAAATGCTTCATATTTAGGATGTTGTTAGTATCATGCATTATATAAATAGCTGATAGAGAATATAAATTTGACAGTTGTTAAATTTAGATACTGATCTGATAAAAAATGTTTTAAGTAAATTTCCATCTAGAGGTTAAAAGGTAGATATATATTCTCAAAGGATTGCTGAGCATTTCTGAGCCTCTTTGCATGCATAAGGACTTGGGGGGTTTTGTCATAAGCATCACTCAGAAATGGAAAGTCTGAATGTATTAAAAGATGGTGTGGTCTCTTACTCAAAAATGCAATTGGTGTTCTTGAATGTTCTGCTTCAGTGAACCCTTCACACACCACACATGGAACCAGTAAAGAAGCACTGTTTCTTTCTTGAAATGGGCCATGCTGTTTCATTTGAAACAACATGTGTTTCTGCTGGGTGTTCTGTGGTTCTGTCTCAACAACATTACTCAGAGCTCAAATACAGCAGGTATCAGCCAAGGAACTATCAAGTATCAGAGGGACGAATAAATCATATTTTCAAGAGACACCATCCCTTTCAGATAGATACATAGCTGTACATCTGAGACATATCGCGCTTGAAAGAAATGGTTTAATCGTCTCACTCTTACAAAAATTGAGATGCCGAAGGACTTCCAGTAACAACTTAAATGAAAGTCCCAGGAGAGGGGTAGAGGCCTCTGTATTGCTGAGGATCATAAAACCTATCCCTTTCCCCGTGTCTGTACCACTGGTGACCTCTAGTGCCCAACGAAGAGAACAGGCATTCAAAGTTTCTGCAAAGCATTTCTTTCCAAGAATATGAAATACTGTAACGTCCATTTCTTCAATGCTGAAACTCTGACATCGGCTTTAATTTTGCAGTATTTTAAATGCAAAGTAGTTATATAGAAACTTAGTATATTAAATTAATTTTAAGCTTCATTAACAGCAAAGAAGTATTTCAAAAATTTCCTACTACAAACTGTAAGTTTCATTTCTTTAGTTTCTTCATTTATTTTGCTGCCTTGGATTATTGACAGGAATATGTTTGCAGGGGAAGCAAAAAGATTTACGCTAATTGTAAGAATATAGAAATCATTTGCTTGTAAAAATGAACACAACAGTGTAGTACAAAGTTTGCCAAATTTTGCTGAAGTATACATCTGAAAACTACTTACTGTGCAAGACTATTCATATTTGGATCATCTGTTTCAGGCATTTGTTACTTCCTCACTCTGTGAAAAGGAACCAAACCTACATTGGAAATGTCGTGCTTCAGCCAGTGCAGGCTGCAATGCAGGGGCTCAGGATGTCCTTCAAGCTACACATGCAACTTAAGTAGGTAATGTTATTAGCCAGTTGGAATTTAGCCAGGAAAACAGGGTGCCTCAGTATTCACTCATAGAAGTACTGGTCAAAGACCACAATAGTTCAGAGCTTGAGATTTTACTTATGACATCTCTTGTAATATAGTAGACTGTGGCATAAGATCAAGCTGTTGTTTCCTCTGGGAAAACATAAAGATAGGAAAACGTACCTCATATATTTCCTTCACAACAATATTGTTGAATGGATCAAACTGCAAAGCAATTCTGAACTTCCCAGCTATCCTGTTATCTATGGAAGCTATGGGCAACTGCAAAGGTCCATGTCACTTAGGCAAAGGGCCTTGGTAGATCTCACCTCTGAAGGATGTTTGGATGTCTCCCTTGAAGTGAATCTCTTTACTTCACTCAGACTAAGTAATGAGAAATTTTCTTTAGCTAATGTTAACTTGGTGATGTATAAATAGCAGGTAGTCCATATTTAGCAGTCTTAACAGAAGTGTGTTAAACTATGCTCTGAGAGGAGCAGTGCCAGAAAATGATATATGAATAAGTTAATAATAGAATGTATGTATTAATACATCGTCACCATGTATTCTAAAAACAAAAACAAACAAACAAAACCAACAAGGTGAAGTACAGAAATTATGCATACAGCAGGAGCAGGGCTGGAGATCTCAGATCTCTCCTTCCAAAACTGTGCACTAACCAATACCAAGAAAAGTTTTGCTCTCTCATCCTGTCCACCATTCTTAAACATTTTGCTGCACTATAATCCAGTTTTAAAAGAAAGACTCATAGTGGTCTTGTTGGTGATGAAGGACACTGGCAATGTGGACTTGAGTCTTCTCATATTGATAAAGGAAATGAATCTCTGAGTGCTCTGAAATGTAGTCTGTTACAGAAGAGTTGGGCAGTTGTCCCTCTTCTCCCTCTTCTCTGATTACCTTTTAAAAGAGAAGGATCCTGAGACGGATTCTTAATCAAAGATCCTGGGTGAATGAAAACATCTTCCTGCAGCACTACATCAAGAGGCTCAGGGTTGCAGCCAGCCAGCATGATCAGCATTTCCTGTGAGATGGTAGCACACAGGTCAGCACGCAGACCTTCATCTCACTCATCACCACACAGACATCTGCAGAGTTCTGGTGTTTTCTCCAGAGATCAGATGCTTAAAACTCTTAGCTGTTTCACTTGTTTATTGGGTCTGTCCTGAGAGGGCTAATGGCCTAGGGTCAGAGAACTTCAGCATTATGGTTATTGAGCATCTTTCAAGGAATAGTATGTATATGTTTGTGTGAGAGAGAGAAAAAGAGGGTGGGAAGAAAAGGAGGTGTGTACAAAAGCTAATCTTCCTAGTAATATAAACCACGCTAAATCCATTTAAACTTAGAGAGATATAAATGCAATCTTAAAATCTGTGTGTTGGATGGCAAAGCCAATTACATGACTTCATTTCTGAATGAATACAATTTGATGACTATGGGCAGTGAACACAAATCATCCAGATACAACTTTTTAAACTTTTTGCAGCTTGTGTAAGAATTTAACAGGACAGTGAGTTACAGTTTGTACATACAAAGTACAGCAAAACTTTGGAATGGGGAAACTTTTTCAGATTAATAAACTTACAGGATCCAGAACACGAGAGGCACACTTTTGGAAGCAGTACAGTGGTGCAGCTTACCACTGGTGGTTATTGATTCATGTGTCACAGAAAGGGAAGTGCATTGTGTTAGCCTCTTTGCCCCTGAAAGCCTGTCCAGGAAGCATGGCCCTTGCTTGCAACACACAATCATTAGCTACTTACAGATCTTCATAATCTACAATCTTTGCACTCAGACTTACATGTCCATCATGAAAATTTGGAAGTGGTGAATCTAACTAAGCCTTAAGTCCTGTTCTCTGATAGGTGCAAAGTAAAACTATTATTAGGCTCCAAAAATAAAAATAACAAGGTGGCTTCAAAATTGACGTTTTATTTAAATTAAATATATTTTATTTCTTAAACTAAGTTTATATACAGCTGAATCTGAAGCTTAGGAATTTATTTTGAGGCCTAAGTCACTGTTACAAATTAATAATATGTTACACCGAGTAATAATACTCAAGTTGTAAATGTGCACTGCTGATGTTTTAAAGAAATCCAGAGCACTACTATGGTGGGAGACATTGTTCAAGTACCTGGAGTCTGTGGGGTACCTTAGATCTATTCTGACAATAGCAGCCTCTTCTGAGGATTCAGAGAAGATATTTCCTGCCTTTAAGTTTGTGTTAATGACTGGCTCATTCACAGTCTGAGCCTGAATGAGAGTAAAAATCATAGGAAGACTCATTATGAGTGTGAGGATATGTGATCTCAGTAGTTCTGAAACACATGTATATTTTCAGTTGGAATCCAACTTCCTTCCAAGTGCAATTTGATAAAAAATGCAAGTAAATATGAAGCGTGTTAGGACACAGTAAATGGGTCAGTCACCATTCTCAACCATCAGAAAAATTAGGTTTCTAAGTATATTCAAGCTATATTAACTTTACATATATTTTATATATATGTTAAGTACATTTATATTTTATATTATATATTATATTTACGTTAAAATGTATAGCTATCCTCCTGCTTGACCTGAAAAAAGGAGACATTCAATTATATCAATTAACAAGGCAAAATAAGATTAACATTTTAGGTAAACTTTCCTCCTCCTAATTTAAATCATAATTCAAATTTGTAATTTTGGCAGATGTGCCAGAGCTGCATGTGGTAAACTATTGGTTAGCAGAAGGAGCACAATGTGCAGGACAATTCCTGCTCTGCTCCTCTATGGCTTAGAGCAACAGAGATCCAGTGCTCGTCTCTGAAGACTGGGAGTGAATACACATGAGGAGAATCCTTTCGGGGGGTCTCTATCGCCTTTTATTCTTCTGAATGACTAAGGATACCTGAAAATTTGAAACAACAGTTTTCAGGCTCTCTGAGAGCTGTGTAGGCTCACTAAATTTTATTTTTATTGTTCTATTTTACTTAAACAAGTGAGAATAACAAATCAGGCACAATGGAATTTATAAACTCAATTATGAATAGGTTAAATTTAAGAACGTTGCAACCATCAGAAAATGAAATGCTTTACTCTCTAAACATTCCTACTAAACATCTGGGAAATCTTAGCTTAAAAATAGTGCAGCAGGCACAATGGAAAATCCTTGAGAGTGATGACAGCTCTGATTTCACATGTATTTATAATCCTGCACTTCGTTTATTTTCTTGGGATTTCTGAATTTGACAGAGACAGATACCTGAAAATAACTGACATGCTAGCTGTCAGCCTCTCCTTAAAATGTGTGGTCAATAGATCAAGGGAACTAAAACACAAGGGGCTCAATGTTATTCTCCGTTACAAAATGCAGAGAGGATGAAGTATTTTATAATTCCTGAGTGAAATGCTCACATGTGAAAAATAAATACCTGACAGTCTCTCACTTCAGCAACTTCTATATGGTGCTGAATTCAAACTACTACCTGCAGTCTGTGAATGAAGAAGTATGCCACTGTAAAACAAACATGGAAACACGAAAATGAGGGCGGTATGAAATGTTTGCTACAGGAGGCGAACTTTCATCTGCTTTAGGCATTAGGTTTTCACCAGACCTGTGAAAGATCCTTCCTAGATAAACGGGATCATTTTGTGGAATATTTTTGAGGGAATTTAATTCAATATACAGCTCAAACTCCTGTGTTTCTGTAGGCATTATGGGGAATCCATAGTTTTGTCAGGCAGGAGAAACAGGACAGACCTAAATAAAACAAAAAATGCTTTGACACAGAAATTTTGCATTATACTCATCTGCAGTTGTAGTATAAAGAGGACCGTTTCTTCAAATTAAACAACATTTGGTGTCCTAATAGAGGCAGCTAGGACACACTGAGTTAATGTAAAAGGCCAAAAAGTTATTTTCCATTCAAAAAGCAAAGATAATAAAATGAATTTTGAAGTTCTCCAAATATGAGGTGGAAGACAGCAATGATTTCTGTTTGCTGTCCACAATACTCAGACTTCTTGTGTGGTGTCCGTAGTTACGACAAGGTAAGCAGGAAGATGAATGAACTACTTACCTCCATTTCCTATATCCATTAGGCTCTGCATAATTTTTTGAGAAATAACCTACCTATAAGTTACTGCAGATCAAACTAGGCAAAATTTCTTCCATGTGTCAACCATGTTATTCACTAGTCACAGGGATTCAAGAAGTCTGCTCCTTTCAGTTATCTCAGTTGTGGATGGTGGCAATGTATGCTGTACAATGTCAGTATTGTACAGAGTACTGTACAAGTCAGCAACAAACGGCAACTAGCTCTGTGAAAACCTATCTGCAAGAGTGATCTTCTTTTCCCGGGGGATAAGCCCTACTTCTTCAAGGGAATAATTCAGAGGAAAATTCAGCAGGGTTATCTGTAGACCTCCTCACTTGGGAAAAGAACCATAACTGTGGGTGTACATGTATATATGTGTCTGTAACAAAGAGAACAGTGAACTATGATGCCTATGGCTTAATGCAATGATTTTGTGTTGCCTTGTATCTTGTTACAAAGGCTTGGTGGTTTAGGAGGAATCTCACTTATTTTGTGAGTAAATAGAAGCTGCCTTGCAAGTAGATCATTAAATGTAGAACAGTTTCTAATTTAATGGTTATTATTTTTCCGAATCACAATTTTCTTTTCATACCAATCTGCTACTTTGCATCATTCCACATCTCCAAGCCACATACAGTGTAGACATGAAAATCAATGTGTGTGACACATGATGCAAAAACTGCTATTTGCAATCATACGGTACTTGAGAAGTTTCTGAATATTTGGAAAGTTCCACACTATTGAAAACACTACCAATCAAATTCTCAGCCTAACCTGTTACGTAACATGCAAAGCAGTGCTGGTAACGCCGAGTCACATGAGTGCTTCCTAATGTATTCTTTTTTTAAATTGACTTTAAGAGGTCTGTTTATAAGATGGAAAGTATCATGCATTTATTTGACTTGACATAACATAGCATTACTATGAGGAACAGGGCAAATAAGAGAGGATTTTTCAACTTACTACTTAGACTTTTCTGTTGGTAATACTAAATACAAAATTTTAGAACATCAGGCTGTATGTTTCTTAAATGCTCTAACAAGCCATTGTCCGATCATATGACACTGAAGTAACTGGAAAAATGTTTAACTCTTTAGACATTTTGCAAGTTGATCCATAAGGATAATATCATACTATTCTGCAGTATTCGTCGACAGGAACAATTATTATCAAAGGGTGTTCATTTTTTACAGCATATAGAAGCCGGCTTTTTTTTTATGCACAAATGTTGAGACAAGGTTTCTGCTCCATAGAGCTGGAAGGTTTCATTTAATGTTAAATGAATTATATAGGGTAACAGGCTATAGAAAGACAGAGGGCAACTTTTATAATATAAATAATAGTAAATAAGTAAAATACTGTACTTCTTTGCTTTTTGTTCTGCATACTTGAAGGTATTGTTACCTTTCACAGTTCAGTTCCTCAGTGGGCAGTAGCTAATGCAACTCCACTGATCATTTCCTCTAGGGCAAGATCAGCACATGCTGGCAATTCAGTCAACCACTGCAGATAACTCTGTTATTGGTGATTAATGTACTTATGTGAAGAGTCGTTAAGTGCACTGATTTCAGTTCTCCTTTCCATTACCTTCACTCAACTGTACATATGCCCAGCAGCCTGCATTCACCCGAACATCAGGGTGTTGAGACTTTGCTGCCACCATGAATGTGGTCTGTTTTCTTGGCTAATTATTTCTCTGTTGCCTGTACCTATATTTGCTGTCACTCCAGGCATCTTGAGGTGCCTATATATGATTGTGTGACAGCAGACAGGAAAATGACTGCAAATGAGAATATGAAGGTGAGGGGGATTGGAGAAAGGGTTCCAGATGTTCAGACAACTTACTAGAAACAACTGGACTGACAGAATGCTTCTTAATTTTGCAGTTTCATCAAAGAAGTTTACAGGTGGCTTAATGAAGTTTCTCCCCTCTTTCTCCTTTGTTTTTTAAACTACTGTTGTTTGTCATACAGTGCACCTATTGCTGCTGTGACACTTTTTAAAATTAGAAGTCCAGATTCACTCTTTCACATCTTTTCTTCAGCAGTCTGTAACCAGTCACTGACAATTTCACTGACATTTTGATATGGATTTCCTGTGGGGAAGGTCTGTATATGATACCACCTTCAGGGGGGACTCAAATTCCCCCTCATGGAGAAAGGAAGATACATTAACAGCCTGTCTCTCAGTACCTAACCTCTGCGCTTGAAGACAGAATTACAGTTGAATCTGAACTCACTGGTCTGGGGTCAGGTCAAATGAGTCATAAACACTGATTCAGGCAGCTGAGCTTGAATCCACATGTCTATAGACTATGTGTTTGGTATACAGAATCAGAGAGGTAAGGCTCAAGCATTTCTTAAGCAAGCATTGTTTCTGGTCAAGCATCTGTACAGTGCCTGCAGCATGGCAGCACACCATCTGGTAGACCATGTAGAATCACATCAAGTATTTTTTCAGACAGACAACCCATCATAACTACTGCCCACTTTTTAAATAAAAAAGGTCCATTACATTAATTATTGTTCCTATGATTTCTACTAAGAAAATAAAATTTGGCATGGATGACCAAATTCTTCATATATTAATAACTTCTACAAAACAAAGCAATTCTGTTTGGTTTGCCATAGGTTCTGTGTAGTGTTTGATTTCAGAGATACATGACTTCAGTTTAAGCACCTTTACTTTGATTTTTAAATGTAGAGTGCCACAAATACAGCTGTACAATATTGCTGATGCACAGATTCCAGGCTCACTTCAGCCTCCAGATGACAAAGGGACAAAAATCTGGGATATAATGTCTTCTCAGTTAAAACTTATAAACTTGTTTCTTCCAAATAATACTCCTAGGAACTCAAAAATCCTGGCTGTGTGACCACCTAGCATCAGGCTGCTTATGAGCCTGGCTGTTGTGCATTGCCATGTCCAAAACAATCCATATGTTTATCTGTCATTACATGGCAATCTCTGGGAGCACAGATTTCTAGGTGGACAGAAATTTAATGTTTTTCTATCAGAGGTTTATCAGAACTGAACTGTCCCCAAAACTACTTCAAAATCAGAACATTCTAACAAAAATATATTTAAGGATTTTTTTTTCCAAACAATTATATTTAGAAGCAAACAAAGCAAATGTGAAAACATAGAAGAGGAGCTAACAGGGTAAGAACTTGTACCCTTGGCATAAAATCTAATTGATTGCTGCAAAGTATGAGGAGAAATGGAGATACAGTAGCCACCAACTGTACAATTACCTGGCCATCTAACTGTCATTGCTAATTAGAAACTGAGCTTTCAAAAGCCATTGTGTAAGAGGAAGTATTTAGAAAAAACATACACACACGTATATATCTCTCTTTTTCATCTTTTCTAACACAGTGTACAACTAACTTAGCATTCAGCAATGTGTAAGTGGTGTAGCAGGCATGATGTTTATTGGACACAAATTTGGTGGAATGCACAGGGATTCTAAAGCATTTAATACATTTCCTTTTTAAACCCTTCCCCTCTGTAAAGAAATGACAGTGGCTTTCCTATATACATTGCTTTGCCCCCAGTCCTGCCTTTTGAAAGTGTCTATGTGACAGGCAGTAATTCAGGAAAGGTCATGAAGTAATAGGGATCAGCACTCCCCAGTAAGTCACGTGGCCTAGGTGAGGAGTCTGTCCTAAAGAGGGGATCTGTTTTTTTTGATACCATTTTATAAAGTGTATACTGGAAAGAAGTTTTCTCAGTACTGAGAGATTTTTTGTCAAGGAACAGTGGATGCGAGAGTTTTACACTTTGAAGCTGGGGAAAATGGAAGCACTGTCAATATGGTGCTGACCTTTATGGGTTCCAGAGCTCCTCTGTGGTCAAAGGGAAGCTTTCTGTTATGTTTAGTTTCAAATGAGCATCCTACACATTTTCTGTACCCTCTTCCTCTCCCGTAGGTGCATTCAGTGAGTGTCTGAGGGTAAAAAAAAGCAAGACAAAATGGACAACTTCTAGACAAGTTAATGAGACAGTCAGACTTCAGGCCAAAAGAGCCCAGTCTGCCATAGGATCCCTCTGAACTGATGGACAGACTTCGGCAGTTCAGAAATTCACAATACCTGTCTGGGGCTCTCCCTCTGAATTGCCTGTACAAGGAGCCTTGGTCCTCCAGTTATGTAGGGAATCTGCATAAAAGCTTTTCTTAGTGTACACAGGAAGTGCATGAAGATACTGATTTCTTACTCCAGTAAAAATGTGCATAAGATACTATGAGAAGGGACAGAAAACATAATTTTATTGGAGATACTCTTTAAATAAAGTCTGAGAAGAAAACATCTGTTACAAAATAATTTGGGAGCAGTCTTTGAAAGAAAAACATAATGAAAGTGATTCTTGGGCTGGTTAGCAATAAACTTGGAAGGCAGAAGCTCTGTGCCAGCATTTCTTACTGCAAAGGTCTGCTATGACCTGATAAAGGAATGTTCAGAAGAAAAGATAAGGATGTGTGTGCACTGGAAAAAAAGCTGTTAATGTAACACCGTTAACGTAACATTATGCTGTCTTGTGGAACTGAGATGTCTACCCAAATGCATGTTACCGCTGTTAGTTTGCTTGGTTTCAGTGCTATTTGGCACTCTTTCATAATGAATGTAAACGGTTATGTTTTTTTGGTTAATATTTGGTGATACAGCAACTTTCTGAATAAAAGGTCTGCCTGTGCAGCGTGTGTTTAGTTAATCTTAATTAGTGAAGTGTACGTATAGATCCTTTTGTGATAGGGATATAAAGTACAAAAATATGTACAGTCAGCTGCATCCAGTCATATCCTATTACTCATTTCCAAAATAAGTAACTTATTTCAATACTCATACTAAGATTAGACATTTCAAAACTTCTCAGAAGAATTTTGTGTGTTTGACAATTTTATATAGAATTGTGTGTAAGGGGACTGACACCTTGCATAGCTGACACCCTAGCCGTGAATGTTGAGGAGTGTTTCAGATGCGGTAGCTTGCCAGGCCTCAGTGTTCAATTCCAGTTCAGTTCACAATAAGCTTGTACACCAGGCCCCCAGATCCATTTCTGCACTACTGCCTGTAGTGTTATATGGGGTTGTTTTGTCCCAAGTGCAGGACTTTGCATTTGTGACATCTACTAAGAGCCCCTATATCCCCATTACCACCCCTGCAGCTGACCACTAACACATAAATGGTTTTCAGTTCTCAGTTTTGTAGCATTTACATTTGTCTTAATAAGATTAAGTGCTGGTATGCAAGAATTGCCAATACTCTGAGTTTCAGAGGGAGGATAACATTCTGAAATGTCCTAATACGTCTTGCTGTAGCACACACGGTTTACTGACATATTCCTTTTCACTGACAGCTGAAAATGGTGTCAAAATGAAATAACAATACTGGAAGCTTGGATGGGTATGTGAACGCATTTTTTTGGAATGCATTAAGATGTTTGGAGAAATATTTTTGACCTCATGTATTACAACATAGGGATCCAAAAGGATGGAGTTATGGGCAAGCTCTGGCTGTTGTCTGGACACAGTATTCCCGTTCCTTAGAATTTAGATCCATGCTAGCTGTATGGATCCCACACACATGGGTTATGACATTTCCACTGCTTGAGAGCCCTGAGACATTGATTCTCCCCATCTTTTCTAATGAGTTATAGACATTGAGATTAAGCATTTCCCTTTCAGAATGAGCATTATGAATCCCTCCCTTTCCTGCCTTTGTCCTTCAGATGTATCATTTTCCTTTGGTTTTAGGCCTGTTTGCTGCAGGGTTTGTTTTTGTTCCATCTTCCCAGTTGCTTCTGAGTGGAAGCCCATCAATCTGTCTTTAAAGAGTCTTTCCATTGTACTACCTACTAGTAGTACTACCTGGATGCTTCTGTTGGATCAATAACAAGGGCTGGGCATGAACTTTGGAAAACTTTTCTGACCCCAAGATTGTCCAATTTCTATCAGGAAGTCTTCTAGACTTCCCTAAGTCTTGGGGACTGCAGAGTTACTCTGTGCTTTCATTTGCCATTCAGATGGCTATCATCTTATAGCCCTGCCTTGAGTTCCTATTTTAGAGCAATGAAACAGGAAAACTGTCTACATTTAAAGCAGCCAGGCTTTGGTTGAAGAGGAAGATACAAACCATGTTGTTCCAGCTGAAACTTGCTCTCAGCCAAGATTCTTATACCTATATAAACAAATGGAAATTCTGCTTCCTGGTACATTTTTCACGTGTGGAGTTTCATGGCTGATGAACATCCAGGAAAAGCCTACTAACAATGAGTTGCACTGCAGTGCATGAGCCCATGGAGACACAAGTATTTCATGTTACACAACTCTATGCTTTGACAAAAATAGTCTCAGTGGAGGAAGAAAGGTGAGATTTTTGACAGTGTGATGATAGTTTGCCAAGCACACTCCTTTTCCTTGACAAGTTGAATTCCTTTTCATCCTAATCATCAATAGTTAACTCAGCATCATCTGCGGTATATTACTGGATGAAGTACATACCTGTGTCAGACTACCTGGAACATTGGCCAACAATGTTGAGGTGCACTTGGGAAGCAGTTATGGAAGGAATAATACTGTTTCTTTAAAGGATCCCAAATAATGAGGTGTGCGAGTAATTATTTAATCTTTACAATCTGGCAATGTTTTTGCTCTGAGTACTTATTTTTATGGTGCACTGAATATTTAGGAATATAGTATGGTCTGTGACTAGTGCGAAAGAACATGTTTGTCCTTTGTGATCAACAGGCATTTCACTTCTGTGTGCCCAGGCTTTTCCATCTGTGAAAGGATACCTTATCCATTGCTTTAAGATCTTCACAAAGTCTCTCTGTAGGTGTGACATGATGATGTCCCCATCACAACTAGAGTATTTTTCTAAAAGTGCAGTTCAGAACTTGTTTATACATCTGAATAGAGCTTGTCATTTAGTTGTTGGCTTTGTGACTTTTGTCCCGCACTTACCACTTTGTAGTAAATTCTTTTCAGTACATGCAAAGTTCCTGAAGTTACAAAGCCTATGTGGCATCTAAGTCCAACTAACAGCTGTTTTTTTTAAACAGTCTGATTCAGCCAATAAGCAGCTCAGGAAATGATAAATGCAGCAGGGTTAGTCTTCTGAGGTCTGTTGCACTAGGGGTAACAATCAAGGTTTCTTTGCTGTGGGGACAGTGACATGGGGATTTTTTAGGTCTGTTTTCTGTCTTTTTTGCACTGCGCCAGATAGAAAACGAAGAAATGAAGATGTGTAAGACAATATCTACATTTATCCTGCTGTTTACAGGTGAGTGAACATTTCTTTGTATTTTTTTCTCAGCTATTCCTTTCTCTTCAGTACTTTTAATTACTTTTTGAAGATATTCCTAAGTTTATTCTAAATGGTAATTAATATGACTTGATCTACAAATCATTATACAATCATTGAAGGTGTTTCTCTGCATTATTATATTTTACCACATGAAAGATTACCTTACTTACATCTCTATCAGTAAGATAAAACTCACTTAGAAAGCATAAAAATATTTTGCCATTCAAATTTCTTTAGCACCCCTAATAATCAAACTTGAAGAACAAGTCAGTCTGTTGTATTTAAAGAAATCCCTTACAGGTACAGAAAGAGACACATGCCAATAAAAAGTAAGACTTCTTTTTGCAGCATTTTATTTTCATTAAAGGATGCCAAAAATATTAATATTAATAATGATCAATATTCTAGCAATAGTAGAACTAGAGAAATAACAACATGTACAGATCATGCCTTCTTTTGTTAGCAGTGCTAGTTACAGGAATAGTGGTAGTATCACATTGATGCTGCAAGGAAAGCAAAAAATGGAATTATTTCAAGCCATTTAACCATAAACACCAGGTCTTCCTAATCCTCCCACAAAGATTTTGTAAATTTACTGAGGAGAAGTGAGAAAGGGGAGTATCTCACTCTGGTTTTCATGAACTTTTTCACAGCTGCACCATTTGTATTCTAAGGACTGGCAGGACCCCAGCCCCTTATGTCATTTGTGTCTGGTGAAAGCATCAATGTTTAATGCTCAGAACTTGTGACTGAATATGATAGAGCAGAGTCCCCTTACAACATGTGGCTAACAAAGGGACTTTATATTTAGCCATTAGAATTTGTGACCGACTATCAGTTTCATAAATTTTCACTATAACATTGTTTCTTTAGCAAAAAAAAAAAAAAGGGGGGGGGATTAGATTGGTGCAAAGACATAAGATATTCTTCTTTACACCTCTGTCCCACTAAAGCAGCAATAGACTGAGAATTTAAGAAGGTGCTAAGAGGTGTTGGGGGGAAGGTGGCTAATGGACCTTCTTATCATGAGAACGCATGTGCTCTCAAGATCACAGGCCTGGCTTAGAGTTTATGCCATCCCTCTTCAAAGGAGTTCGTAGAGATACGTGTATCTTCAGGCACGCTCTGCAGAGTGGTGCTCTGCTTGGCAGAGCCCTGTAAAAGCTTCAGTGACAAAGCAAGCTTTTCTCCTAACCACTGAGCTACTTAAACCCATTGCTAGTGAGAGCAGCATATTCTCAGAGAAAGAGGCAGCCTCTGCCCCTGAGTACTGTTCTTTATTATTGCAATGTCAAGGGTGCATCTGTTTGCCTACTCCCAGAGAAGCTGTGGAGGTTATGCCTGGAGGTCATGCTATAATTCTAGGAAGAACATTATAGATAACAAGACCTCATGAGAGACCAGAATATGTAAGCTGTTTGAGGATGTTAATTTTTTGAACTTGTATGTCCAAGAATGTTGTGTGCCACAGCTTTGTCCCCCTGTGCTGTTTCAGAGTCAATTATTTTCTATGTGGAACCTCCTGCAACTTCACTGGTTAAACCTGCTGCCATAAAGAGGTTTTGTTTTGTTTTTAATGTCACAACTGAGACAGTGTAAGAAAGCATCTGCTTAATGTTCCAGTAACTTGACAGAGTGTATGGTTTTTCTCTCTTCCTGTCATTCAGAAAAAGTTCAGGGAAAGTATCTTTCACCCCTCCCCAGATCTTCTTTTTCATAATTTGCAATTGAAGGTGAGAAGGAATGTGAAAGACAGGATGTTTTCATTTGTTAACTAAAGCAACGTGATGTGTTTCATCTATATTAAAATGATTGCTTCCCATCTGAGAAGCGTAAAAGGCAAGAAGAAAAGTGAGAAAGAGGATGAATATCAATAAGCATCCCAGGTGAATTTGGCTGCCTTGTCCTTTCAAGCCCCATCAAAGCAAATGAAAATGAAAATGGAAATGGTTTTGCTAATTTTCATAGAGTGCTCAGATCTACTAAAGACTACAGCTTTGTTACTGTTCCTTTGTGGATTTCATGTTCTTGCTCCAAAGCATGGAAGCACTGCAATATCTGATAAGAATTCTAAGAAGTCTGTGAAAATATTTTATGTAAGCTGAGTAAATGAAATGTCTTAACAATTTCAAATGAAATGTTCATGTAGAAAAGTTAGATGGAGGCAAATATTGCAAATGCAAAATAGAAGCCAAGATTGTCCAAGTTATGAGCATTTGAAAGCAAGATTTCATAACAGAAATTGTGAGACAACCTTAATAATAAATGGTGTGACATATTCCAGCAATAATTTTGTTTTGTTTTGTTTTGTTTAATTTTTAGGATATTTTGGTAAAAATATGCATGTAGCTGCAGCAGAACCAGGAAATGGAACACAATCAGTGTTAGAGGAATCACATACTTCCGAAGTCACAGTAGCTCCTGAATCAGAAACAGCAACAAGTGGGAGCAATCATGTTCCAGGTCATTTTTTTAATTTATTGCTTCCTCCAAATCCTGGGTCAGTCCTTCCCTCAGTGTGCACACCTGAGTCTTGTGAATTCACTCTTTTCATTTTTTCCCCATTGTTTTTTACCAGCTGACTCTTGCAGAGTTGTCCACTCTTTCTGTGCATGTCCTGCTGTGCCTCTTTCTATTTGAAGTCTGATTTTTGTCCTACTGCATCTTGATACTGTCACTGTAATGGAAGCTGCTTCTTTTCTCAGCTATCGCTAAGCCTGCTGCCTAAGATATCGAAGTGTTACGAGGTTTAAAAGTTTGCTCTTTTCTCTTAGAAGCTCAGGAAGTACCATTTTCTTGAAATGGAAGCCTGAGGGCATGATACAAGTTGATTGCATTCCTGTGGGGGCCAAGCAGCCTTCCATTAAATGGGGCCTGGTAATAGATAGCATGAACACTGAGCCCGTACCAGGTGTAAAGTAAAACATGGTAGTTAAAATAGTGTGAGTTACTTTAAGGTTGAGATGAAGTAAGAATGCACTTACTGCTACTTACTGTGACTCTGCTAACAGATGGGAACTTGTAAATCACTTGATCAATTGTACCCTGTACCCATGATTAAGCTGAGGTGCAGCTTGGCATAGCAACAGAAAGAGGTTGGACTAGGTGATCTTGGAGGTCTCTTCCAACCTGAACGATTCTGTGATTCTGTGATTATGTGATGGACACAGGGCCAAACCTGTGGTCTACTCATAGGAGAAACACTTAAAGAGAACCGAGTTGCTTTCATGTCAAGATGTTATGAGCAAAACTTTATCGGCAAAATACTTTATCGATATTTATCTGGACTTTAATCCATACTGAATGCTGAGCAGGCTGCCGAGAGTACTCCGATGGTGCCTCTGCCAGTACCCCTGCATTAGAATACAGGTCAGTCTGGGACTTCCATACTGACATGCCTTTTGAAAGCACTTTCTATGCAAAAGTCTTTTAAAAAGTTGTGAACATGAACCAATTTAGCAGCAGTACAACCCTGTGATAGATTTAAACAGGTTTCCCACTGTTTTTACAGAGGCGGAAGCTGAAGCACAAAGAATATTTGAGACATCTCAAATAACACAGCCTAAGTGTCTGTCCAGAAGCAGAAAATAAGTTATTCAGTATAAAATGTCAGATGCTTTTCACAATCAGTGGATAGCTTGGAATTCTGTGCTGAAGGAAGAAACTGATGAGGAAGATCACGGGAGAAAAATTCCCCCACAGACCCACTAAGTGGTTTCCTTCTTTCTGTGACACCTCTCTGTGCAGGGTCACCAGCACCTGCCTGTGTGCATGTCTGAGATGATACCTGGCTCCTGCTCATCTTTCTGGAGGCTTTGTGAAGTGGCTGCTTTCACAAGCCCCGCTTTTACTCTTATGATCACAGCTACGAGTGGCACAAAACTTTATAGGTACAGGCAAGGGCTTCAGATGCTAGTGCTTCCTTAATTCCTACATTTGTGAGGTTTTGTCTGGTGTTGTTCTCTTAAGCAGCTGCTAGGGCAGTGTTGCTAACTGAAGAGTTGTGGGGTTTACTTGCCCTGTTTCTCTCATGTCTTCTCTGCACCTCTTATGCTGAGGCACTACTCGAGGCTCACTGGCGAAGATGGGAGAAAGGCAAGAAAAAGAAGGAAACTTCTGGGTGCAACAGTCTTATCTGCTGACTTCCTCCTTCCTTGTTCAGCATGGCAGGATCTGAAGAAAATCAACATTCTGATTTGGACTTAGTTGTGCTAATTATAAATACATGTAAATATAGAACTCTGAATATATGAGAGGGTTTGCACAGAAAGCCTTACCTGCCAGACAAAACATATCTGAAGGAGGGTAAACAAAAGTCAGCATACAAGTATGGTGAATGTAGGTACAAAGTAGTTAAAAGTAGCTGCAATCTATTCTTTTGGCAGGAAATAATGAGTTAATTTGCTTCTACCACCTGACTAAATTTGGTGCTCTGTAGTCACCAAAAAAAAAAAGGTAGGGAAAACAGATTTCAGCTTCATTACACAGAGTTGTACAGTTTACTCATGTTTCATTACACATAGGTGTACAGTTTACTCATGTTTCTAATTTTCTTTCTCTTTCTTTTTTAACAGAAAAACGTGTATCATCTACATATGGTAGGTTGACAACTTCAATATGTATAATTCTGCTTAAGTCTTTTTTCTCTTTACCTAAGTTTTGGATTTCCAACTTCTTTTACTGCCATACTACCACTGGCTATAGAAAACAAAAAATATGTATGGACTTGCATACATTGGGCTGAAAAATTTAGTTTTTATGAAAGAGTATTAAAGACACTCTGTAATTGCAAATCATGATATCTGTCTGGGGATTTATTTGAGTAATAAGAATATTGCTGTACTAGACTAAACCATAGTAATTTGCTATTTCATTACAATAATTAGTATTTGGGGCTTTTGCTTTCAGTAAAAACTGTTGCACCAATAATGTGAGCAGTAATAACTATTGATATACTAAGACTGGAGATAAATATAACACATATTGTGATAACAAATAGAAGAGGTAAAGACAAGGAAATGTTATTATATTACATTTACAGACCTGTTTTGAGACCAGAAATAAATGTTACTTAACTTTACTTCATTACATTAATATTAGCATACATTATTTGCAGTAATATTAATTGAAAATGACATTAACATAATTAACACTAGGATAGCATTACTAACATTGATTAAAATTTAACAGTCAGCTTTTTGTTTATATAAATAACTAGACAGAGTCTTTGCTTTGTGTTATGTATCTAATCTGTCGTGATGCTGAATAGTGTAAAATGCAAGGAAACCTAAACGGAAAAACATGGTCAAACAAAAATAGCACGTTACTTAAATTTCTGCAAAAGCAAAGCTGAGACTACCTTGGTCTTAACGTATTCCAAATATCCTCAAGGTGGGGTCACAGAAATTGTTGAGAAAATTGCAAAATCTGCTTCATTTTTGAATGTTCCGAAGAAAAATGAAAGCCGGAAGGCCTTGCAAGTTCTCTCCGATTTAAAACAGAGTTACTCCATAGAAATCTGTTTCTAATCTTAGTATTATTTCTCATGACTGAACAGATGCTTTAGAATGTACCAGAGGTGAGTTGCATGGAGCTGATTTGTTGAAGTTTAATCTAGATGAAAGTGTCTTTGCACTGCCAAAAAATCATTGACTGTAATGAGCTGTAATATGCTTGGCTCATTTCTGTACTCATCCAGACTTCAATGAGATTTTTGTTTGTAGGAAAAATAAAGATCCAGATTTTAGTGTAGCATTTAGTGGTGCATAATTATCCACCACACATGAAAGTTTTTTTTTGTTTTTTCCTTTTCTTAACGACTAAGAGTCATAGGTACCTTTCTTTTTGCTCTTTTAGTGGCAGGACTCAGCATTTCCGGTGTGATCCTCTCTATTTGTGTAATTACTGGTGTTTGGTATAAACAGAGATTGTCAAAGGTAAGTCCAAGTTTCTACCTTTGGATATTTGTTTATATGTGCATATCTATCTTCAGATTATAGAATATGAAGGTCAGATGCCGAATTTTTCCACTTTTCACTCAGATTTGTGGTGCTCATTTGCACTGTAGTTGCTTCTCCACTGGGATTTTTTGCCACTGCATGGCATTCTTAAAATTAATCGTCTTGTAGTCAAGGTTTAATTTACCTTAGCTGACCTCCCTTCATGGTCTGTACCTGCTCACATTTTAGTAGGAATGGTTGCTGGCTTGAAGTTTTATTCTCCCTTTAATGACAGTTTTTGTCATTGAAGGTCCTGCATCAGAGATGACATTCAACACTTCAAGGGATTACTGGGTTACTTTGTGTGCTGTAATCATGTTGCAACCATAGTCTTACCTGTCATAAGTTAATATTGCTAAATTAAAATACTAAGTAACTTATCTAATACTAAGAAAAAATACAGTAATGCTAAAGGTTCGGGTATGTAAAAATATGCTATTGCATTAATGAAGCAAGTTAATATAAGGAAAAAATACCAGCAGAACTAATGCTATTATTATATTGGTATTATTGATCTTGTGTTTGCATGGCTTAGATGCATACTGCAGTGATAGTAACATATTTGTGTTTCTTGCACAGGGAAGTTCAGCTGAAATTAATTCTGTCCCCTCCAGTGAAGCTTCAGTGACCTTAAAAAATATCAAGACATGAGAACCAATGTGAGTGGCCGTTTGAAAGAGCATTACAATGACAGTGGGAGAGCTGTTGTGTGACCCTTTGGTCTGTGCACCTGTATGGCAGAATAGTGCATGCTATGGGACTCTGAGCCAGCAATTTTTCCTATTTCAGTAAGTGTTTCAAATCACTCCAAAATAATTTGGAATGTCAGTTGACAAGAAAACCCTGTCACCAAAAGAGTCTGGTCAATGCTTTTAGGTAAAGCATTAAAACTGGGGGAAACATTAAAACCAGGGAGATTCTTAAATATCACCTGACTTGGCATGCATTGCCTGCAGTATAACAAGAGCAGGGTTAAACTGCTGCAGAGCCCCAAGCCTTACAAACTCCTTCCTCATCAATACCATAACTAAACCAAGTTCTGAGAAATGTGTAATACTTGGGACTCTGGGAAACTTAATCATTGGCCTTTAATCATTAATAATCATTATGCCCTATAGTGTGTATTTGATCTGTTATATATTACAGTGAGGTGTGTTTCCAACCTTCTCGTATTCCAATAATATTTTTCATGTTTCTCTTTTCTTATGTCCTTTTCAGGAGGAAAGAAGAAATGAAAGTCCTCTCGGTAGCTATTTAAGGGGCTCTTCCACAAGAGCAGAGTATTCAAAAAATTGAATTCTTGAAACTAAAGAGATCCTAGTTACCGAAAATGGCACACTTAGGCTATGTATACACTAATGAATTAAACCTGCACAGGAACATTGCTATTGTTGAGACTTAGCTGGAATAGCCCTCGTTTATACTTGTATTGTGTGTATTACCTATTGGGAATGGCTCCTGGAAGCTTCTAACATCCAAAATTTGGCTAGTGCCACAACCAAGTTACCTGAATAAACAATAGTATTCCGGTGCATGGGAGTTTCCTAGGCATTGTTTAATTTACTAGTCTAGATACATAGCCTTATTGTTTAAAGCTGTTTCTAAATGGCATATCTGATGTACCTACTCAGTCATTTAGGGACAGTTATTATCAGTGATTAATCAAAGCTGGCCACTGCAAACCTTCATTTACTCACTGCGCTGTGTTTGGCTGCTGCATTGTAACTGTGTAAAAAGCTAGTCATTTAAATAGAAGTCTTGTTGTCATAAGCTTATTATGGTGTCTTAGACTGGAGCATGAGTTTACAGTTGAACTGTGTTGCATTCTCTCAGTAGGTAGATGCTCTCATGGAACAGAATAACAGAATAGTCTCACACCCTGACCTTAGGCAAAAGATAAGCATCCACGCTGAGTGAATGCAGAAATCACTAATGCATTCGTATCCTGGCATATACTTCTGAGAAGCTACATAAATTTAAGTGTGTGAAACCCCATGTTGTGACAAAGCCACCTCTACTACGCAGAGAAATTCCATAGCCTGAACAAAGATATACAATTCAGTTTTCAGCACATCATCTATTTTGTGAGAGAGGAAATAAGGAAATTTCCAGAAAAACTATTTCTATAGAATGTGAAAAATAAGTTAATGCATTGATAAAAAATTGTCCATTAACATCAGCAACTGTGTCTCTAAAGGATTAACTGCTCGGTGTAACTGATGGACCTTCCTTACTCTAGTTCCAGCCCTTGATAAGAGTAATAATAATCAAGAGTCAGTTAAGGCTGAAAACCTGAATTTTACTGGATGATACTGTTATTATTCCACTACTTTCCCTAATTGAGTAGCACTTACTGGCTGGTGTCAGAGGCACTCAGCAGCAAGTGACTGCAGTGGGGTTCTGCTTGAGCAGGGTCCGGGGGATGTGGGGCAGAAGGGGCGAGCAGACACATGCCCAAAGGGCTGCCCTCCTGCAACGTGTCAGGGGAAGCAGGACTGAAGAGGTAAGTCTGAGACAGTCTGAGATTGCTCTACCAAAACATTCCTGCGTGAGCTTTGGCAAGTGACCTCTATTTCTGAAGCTGAGCTCCTGTTCTATAGGACAAAACTGGTAGCATGTCCCTTCCTCATATTTATCTGTGAAGATGAATACATTTAAGAGCATGCAGTGTGTAAGTCCCACAGTAATGAAGCTATACTGAGAGTTGTAAATATGCAGGAAAACACAGATTCTGTCTGTAAATTTTACTAGACCAGTTGTTTTCCTAGTAACAGTAGAGAAGAATGCTGTCAGCTTTCAGCTTGAGGTATTGATTGACATTCTATGCAAACAAAAGCATAAAAGCATTTTTTTTTTTGTCAGGGTCTGGACTTACTTCATGAAAGCCAAAGATACATTTTCATTTGACTTTAGTGAAATAAAAGTTCATTCTCTGTGCAAAGGAATGGTTGAAAGTTAACCACTTTTTCCATCTGCTCAATAGATGAAGATATTTTTTCATTTCTGAGTGTTTAATTATGAGTGTAAGAATGAGCTAATTATATGAATTATATCTGCAGCAGTATTATTTGGGATGGGAAGGTTGTGCTATAGCTGCTTCCTGTGTTGTTGTTTTTTTTAATGTACATCTTATGTTTTTCTTTTTTCCATTAAATAGAATTTCACTGTGTGCTTAAATGCTTTACTAGATACTAGATCAAGGGTGCCCTGGGCAACAAACAGTGTTAGTTGAATGCAGAAGAAATAAGAATAACAAACATTTGTCCATTTTCCAGGAATAATTTATATAAACCAGGTTTATGTTACTTTTTATTTGATATTTGCAAACCCTTATGTGAATGACTCTGCTTTTGGAAATGTTTTCAGAGTGGCTGTATTTTATCTGAACTTTTACAGATTCTGTGTACTAGAAATTATATTTACTATTTGTTATTTGGTGTTCACTTTTTGTTATTGCTTTGTTTTATTGCTTTTGTGATTGCTCAAGTAATCAGAAAAATTCTCTCTAGCTTGGGTGACCAGTCCCGCAAGAGTGGATGCTGAATACTTAGCGGTTAAACTACCTGTGAACTTGAAATTAGTTGTGTAAATGAAGTCTGTGCAACATATGGCCTGACACATGCACTCACAAAGCAGTTTGCTTGGCTCATTGCACTACAGTTTCATTGCGTGCTGATCAGCAGAGACTGACAGGCATTACATACGGATGGGGTAGATGGCAGTAGCAGCTTGCTGCGGAACAGTGGGGAGATGGTATTGAAAAAGCAGGTTTATACAATAAGACAACAGAAAAACTAAAAGAACAGTGTGCTGTGGCTCTGATTTGGAAATGAAATTTGTGTTATAGAAAAGCTAGAGGGGTTTGGCAGGAGACTGGGGAGGTGAAGTGTTTATTAAAATGGAAAGGGAGAAGTGCAAGGATATCAGAAACGCCCTCATTCGCCTCTTCTCTGGTATTGCTTTACAGATTTGAAGACTGTAAGAATCATTCTTTTTCCCCCTTGTCATGTGTCTTTTCAGACAGAAGTTATATGAAATCAGAGCTCTCAGAAGAGGCTTATTGTGGCTGCAAGTAGATGCTTACATCCCTCTGTCCTAAACCAGCAGCACCTTGGAAAAACTACACACACATCTGTACTGCCACAGCAATAATGCAACCTATGCCATTGCTTTTCTTAGGCACTTCTAATTTGCTTATTGCTGTACTATAAAGTCGTAAGAATGATCACAGTAGGTAAGACCAAAGGCCCACTGAGCCTAGTACCCTGCAGTCAGCAATACTAGTAATAGGTGCCTAAGGGAAAAGATGAGAGTAGGGCAGGTTAGAATAATCTTCCTTCCTTTGTATTCTGACTTTTTCAACTTTACAGCCTTTTCAACAGTGTAGATTTGACTGGTACAACACTCTGAAGACATGGAGGAGATCTTGAGCTACAGAATTCAGCAGTTTTTTTTTTTTTTAAATCTACTGTCTAATAGGCTTATTCATTGTCCCCTTGATCTTTTTAATATGAACAAAACCAATGGACAGTTACTCTCTTTTCACCTTTTCCATGTTGTTCAAGATTTATAGACCATAAGCATAATTGCTTTGTTGCCCAAAGTAACGGTGTTTTTTACACTAATTAACTTAAGGTTTAGCACCTTAGAAATGTGAAAGCACATCTGCTTTTAATAACTGGAGGCTGAAAATTGCAAGCTTACTTTACTTTCTGAGATAATCATTGCACTTTTTACAGTTTCTGCAAAATGTTTAAAAGTTAGTCTCAACACGGTGTAGAACACAAGTTAAAAACAAAAAATCATGCTTCTTCCATTTCAATATGTTTTGCTAAAGAGCACTCACAGTATTTTATATTGTCACTCCTGTATTAGTTTTGTATCGTCCCCGTTTCTATACACATTAGCCTTCTTGTTCAATCCAAAAGACTTACTCTTGCACAACGTAAACATGAACAGAGATTGGAGGATTCACCCATAAGTCACACGAACCTCTATCTCTAAGTAGAGAAAAACATTTTCAGCCTGCAAGTGAGAAGTTAGGCATTTTTAACCCTGAAACCACTCTTTTGAATCTGCAGCACTTGCTTTTAAAAGATATAATAGAGCTGACAAAAGCTCAAAATAAAGAGGAAAGATACTGAGTTCCTTTGAACTCCTTTGGGATGTAATTAAATGACTTAGCAAACAAGACAAATTGAAGGTAACACAGACTTTAAAATAATAATTTAAGTGTATTTGAATATTGGTCTTGCTAAGAAATCTGTGCTCTGATTGTTCAATCAGGTACATATACATCTTTCCTGAAGCATTCTGGTTTAAGCAATACCCTGCAAGAGGACTGTGTCAATTTTTTCACACAATGAATATCACTGTTACCTACTCACTGTCAACAGATTAGTAGTATCTAGTTACAGGATTTATTTATAGGGTATAATGTAACCATAGAGTAAATCCAGATCTGGCAGATCCTGGATAACAACTGTCAAGCATTGCTGAATTTTCCTAATTATAAGTGTGCGTGTGGTGAAATATGCACGCTGAAAGAAGGCGTTTGACCATTACATTCTCATCATGGTCTGAGTGTAGCCCATTTGTTTCATCACACATGTTAATGATTGCTCACAACAGCAAACAAGAAGAAAAATTTGAGAGTGGAGATAAGAAATATATCTACCATGCAGTTAAGGTGTTAGCAGCTTTATGTTACTGTGTAATTTAAAAGCTTTAATATGGACTTACTCATTATTTCATGAAAATTGTAACTAGTAATTTACATAGGTTTACTAAAACTTGCAAAAATCTTTTAGGAGCAAGAAACAAAAATAATTCAACAACTTGTAAACATACATTGATGTGATTATACACTAATTCTGATGGGATTGGATGTCAGCAGAGCTCCTTGTGAATTAACTTGAGGTTGTGTCTGCACTGTAATTCCTTAGTATATATTCCTTCTGCTGCTAGTATAAGATGCTGTTTAGGAGTGAAATCCTGGCACTCATTATAGTCAGTGTGCTTCCTACCATGGACTTCAGTAAGGCCAGAATTTCACCTTTTCTTCCTTTTGTTTTGTTTCTTTGCAACCAAAGTCTTCGGTTTGCCTGTACTATTCAATTCAATTGGAATGGAATTAAATATGGGAAAGAGATGTTAAATATCTCACAGGAAGAGATTTAGTGACTGACTCTTTACAATATTTGATTGGGACAGATACTAAGATGACCCATGAGCACCTGCCTTGACATAGCATATTTTTCACTTACAGGAAGTTAGTTTTTTTTTATGCAAAGTCATCATTCAGGACATTACAATTGTATTTGTATCCACCTCTGTTTTCTATTCCCCCTCCACTTGATCATGCTAGAAGCAGACTCAGCAGCAGCCAGCATGTTTTCTTCTCTGTAGTGGTCTAACCTATAAATGAAACCAGAAAGAATATTGTAGATGGTACATATGAGGCAGGGTGAGAAAGTACTGAGGGGTCCAGGGTATTATTGACAATATGTGTGTCTTTATTTAGACAGACAGACAGTAGGTGTGATCACTGCCAGGCCATTTCACACCATCTCAGACAAGACTGTGAAAGTACCTTGCAGTGAATTGTCAAAAATCAAAGGGACAGCTTCTGTTCTTCAGCAGGCCTTGCCAGGAAGCAAAGCTTTAGACACACACAAACATTCACAAAATATCTTTCTGTCTCATAAACATTGCTGCTAGTGAGCTTTGAACCAGGCTGAAGGCAAATGGGATGTCTTTTGTTGATAACACTTGTTCTTTTGATAGAAAGACATGGGCCTGTTGACAGGGCATTGCAAACCGGTTGTTTTCAAAGCATTAAGTTGTGTTCTCAGGCATCTCTCTATGATCATGTTTTAATATTATTCAAATAATTGACTGTAGCTTTCAATTCCCAAATGTGTGCTCAAGTTACAGTAGAGAGAAGTGCCAAAGAACAACATCTGTGCAGTCTGATCTGGGGACTCCAGTCTCTGTACAGGAGCAGGAAGGGGCGTATTTTAACTTATGCCACTGATACGGTTTGTGTGAGGTCTCCTTCTAGAGATAAGTTCTTTTGTGCCCCTCCCTTGCCTCAGTTAACCTGTAAACACCCTCTTTTTCACTTTATGTTGGATGTAACTTTTTTTTTTTTTTTTTTTGCAATACAAAGGGTGTTTTGAACAAGAAGCATCAGAGGGGCTTTTGCCAGGTTTGTGCCATCAAACATACTTCCAGGAAGGGAAAGTTCTTCCTGAATTCTTCCTGAAGCCTGTATCTGGTGAGGGATCATTTTGCATAGCTGTAGCCTTAGTTAGCCTTGTAGGGCTGATTTTAGTGGAACTACTTTCCATGTATAAGGTATACCTGGCAGCAGTTTTTTACCTCCATTTTAAACAAAAAGAAATTTCTGGAGGACCCTTTACTTAAGGTTTTCAGCAAGCTGACTATTACATTTTACAGCTACTTCCAGCAGGAATTCTGAAAGTTTAACAGTACAAACTGGGTAGGAAATGCAGAGATGTATAAGTAATGTGGAAAATGTTCTGCATTTCATATACTCTGATTAAGGTAGTATTGAGTATGTGTATGCTGTCATGGACTTACTGAGGAGGTTGCCTCCTGTCCACTTGTCAGAATTATTCACAGTTGACTGTAGGACATGGATTTTGACTGACTTAATAAAGCATATTCAACAGTAGACATCACCAGGGGAGATACTGTATTTCAGTGATAGCACTCTGAGTGAAAAAAATCATGATTTCAGATCTGTAGAAAAAAGGGAGATGAGGTGTAGAATGCACCTTGGTGTACAGAACTGCAGAGGATGCCAATATAGGTGCAACAATGTCATCAGAGCCCTAGAGGCTGTGCTTTGCTGCAATTCTGGAAAATCCTGGGTTCTGAGGAAGATTGTCAGGGAAAATATGGTGAGCACCTGAAAAAGGCTCTGTCCCAGCAAGGCACCCTACATACATCAGGAATGCTTCAGTGTTTTCTCCTGTTGCTGTTTGCAGAGTGATTAGGGGTAGTGACACTTGCTGCTTACTCATTCAGAATTCTCTGTAAGGGTAGAGTCACATACACCACTGGGATCAGGAAGTTTCAAACACATAAACACGTGCACACAGAATCACAGAATGGCTGAGGTTGGAAGGGACCTCTGGAGGCCAAATGTGTGCAGACATTTTGTGTTTTTCTGCATAAAACACAACAATAAAAATTCAATTCTGAAAACCAAAATGAAGTCAAGCTCCCTCTCTTCTGGACAAAATACAGAATAATCACTGCTGTTAGCAAATCTGACTCAAGCTATATGCAGGGGAATGCAGTGTGTTTAGTCGGTAAGTGACTGCAGCAGGCTTTCAGATAGAGAACTACTACCAACAGAGCAGTCTAGGATAGCGGTAAACTACATTGATCTAGCATTAAGAAACAGTAAATAGTGGTAGATACAGTATTCTAAATGTGAATCTCCAAGTGTAAACCAGCCATTGTTTTATAGAAAAATATATATTTTGACATCATTTCTTCCCTCATTTGTAATATTTTTTCTGCGAAAAATGTTTTTGTTTGCAAAATGTCTTCAGCCAGTAAAAAACTAGTGTCAAATACTCACTTATCAAAGCATAGATCCAGTGCCTTCAGGTTATGTCAAATGAAAATCTCTCTCTGAATAATACAAGAGAAAAAATAATCTACCATTCTTCAGTACAGATTTGCAATTTCAGCAGCAGATGGCTCAGATAGGGCAGAGTCTGGGTGTATGAATAGCGACATTGTTACTCATCCATCAGCCTCATTGCACCTAGGCAGTCTGTCTGTGCCCTGTTACAGGCACCCTATTGTAACCCAAGAATACATTTTGATCAAGATGTATAATCCTGGAATTAAATAAGTGCATTTTAGGATGGGATTTTTGTTGGGATGATTACCATGACATCCCAAATTCTGATCCTACAGTGATTAGAAAGAGAATAAATTCATCACCACTGCATTTTGAATCTTAGCACCTTGAGACACTCTGGTTACCCAGAAGTCTGGATTCGCTTTCTTATCTGCATATTGAGTTTCAAGACTGACGGCAGACCTTCATGATAGAAAAATTGTCTGTAGTCATTGGAAGATTCCTGTAAAAATAGTGACATTGCAAAAAGCTTTAAAAGCACAAGAGGAAGTATCAGCTTTGAAGCCTGTAGACAAAGAGGAGGTTATGGCTAGCTTAATTTAGTAGCTGAAAAGAAATGGGAACAGGAAATATATACAACTGGAGCTAGGGGATAGCACGTTTAAGGTTTTCAAAGACTACAAATTTACTGTTTACTCACGTTTTTCATTTTTTCATACAAGTAGGCAAGATTTAGAGCTGGGGAAAAAAAAAAAGCTACCTTTTAAAAGGTGCATACCTTGTATTTTTATATATTATTAAACCCTTAAAATTTCTATTCAAAACATATTTGTAGTACTTCTGTGTAAGAGGCTGAATCAGTTTCTGGGATTTGTAGTGACTGAAGATTCCGTTTGCTTTCAGACATGCTTTTGCAGGAACACCCAGTGTGCATGAAAAGCAATGAACAAATTACGAGCATAGAGGAAGATAGAGAGGTGGAGACTTAGGGAGAGAGATGCCTTAATCACTGCTCAATTCAGTCCCTGATTTAAAAAGTTATTTTAGGGTATTCACTGTTGCAGTTTATAAGGGCCTTAGGTAGAGAGATGTCATTTTAAAAAGTCATTTAGGCATTTAAGGCCTTAAGTCACAATTGATTTCTGTGCTGCTGAAATGAGATTTTTCAATCTAAATTTGGCACATCCTCAGAAATGTACAGATTGTTTCCCCTGGAAATCCAAAATTGTTTCTTCCCACTAGGCTCCTGATGAGTTTGTGCTGGTGAAGCTGAGATGAAGAAACTTCATTCTGCTCATTTTAGGCTAATCAAGAAAGAGAAATACGATTCCTTGGTCGCAGGCTACTTTGTTATTTGTTGGAAAACTTAAACTGATTTAGAAATTATCATAGGTGTTCAGTATCTTTGGAAATCTTGATCTCTGTTCTCATTCACAAATTTTACCAGCAGCCATTTTGGTTAGTACCAATGAGAAGCATGTTTTTTTGTTTTTTTTTTTTCCTATATATGTGTATTTGCTAGAAAGCCAATGGAGGAAATCAAGCAGTTTTGCATGCGCTAATTATAAATATGATTGGCAACACAACTGGATTGCATGCTAATGGGAAAAGTAGTTGAAAATTTAACTTCAGGTGGAAATTACCCAGAACATTGATAGATGGTTTGCCATTGTTTTATAGCCTACCAATTCAGCTTCTCAGCCAAGCTAGAGCTTTCAGTTCGGTGCATATCAATGCCAGCTAAAGCTGTAAGTTTCTCACTGATAATGAATTCATGGCAAAATTGCAACCTGTTTACCATTCTGAACTGTCTGCTCTTCTCTTTTGAGCAGAGTTGTGAAACGTACAAAAATCCTGTCTTGCAAATGCAGCTCTCATCTATCCAAATAATCTGCTTGCCCATATAAATATAAGAAATAGCCATAAAAGAGTAAGGGAAAGATATCTCAAATCCAAAATAAAGGTAGTTGCTTTAATTTCTGCCAGTCCTGAAAGTGTTTGTGGGGGTTAGCAGCAAAGCCCTTCATGTACATACATGTAAATCAGAGCAGTGCAGTGTGTTTGAGAGGCTGTTTATGGCAGGCACAGTTGTCCATTTCTCATAAAACAGCTTGAATCAGCAACTCAGGATATGACTGTGCAAAGCTAACAGCTAGGGTTTAGAGGAGAAAACAACTACTGCAAGCAAGGAAGAAAAAGCTGTACTTTCCATCTTCTGACTCCAAAGTCTTAAAACTTTCTTTAATTCCTGGTTTAAACTCACTGTTATTTCATGGGCAATGAAGGGCGTTCACAGCGAATGCAAGAAATGAGATGTAAGCATGAATGAGGCCTAGTAGAAAAGTCTTAGAAGCAAGTCCTGAATTGTATGACAATATTGTAATCCCTGTCTGCTCTTCTCCAGAGTGTTCATACTAGATTCAAGTACTCAGAAGACTGTACAGATAAATGTCTGAGACCAACTTATGTGGACTTCATTAATATTATAATTAATGAATTCTGTTCATTGCTCTGTTCTAAACAAAATCCAGTCTATTCAGAAAAAAACTAAACCAGGGAGTTCATTCATATTCATCAAGGAGTATGCTTGCAAGTGGGAGAAAAACACCAGAAATTTTCTCCTTCTGCTTTTTTACCCAAGCTTAAGAAATGGGGCGGCATCCCTTCCTCTGCCCTGGGGGGTGCATTACATGCGGCTGCGAGACTGTGCACTGCATGACTGAGATGCCACAGTTCAGTCCTAGCTCCTCATAAGGCAGTGTCTGATGGCAGGATCTGTCTTTATGAGAACATATCTGTTTTTCACAGAATCTTCAGTTTCCTGTCTGTAAGACATATTAGGTATGTTTTAATGACAACTCCAGACTAGCGGAGGCTGGCGCTAAGTATTTTGCAGCTATGCAGATTATGCCAAATTCAAAAAAAAACACAAGACTGAAGCAGAACGTCAGGTTAGAGGTAGATGCGGTTGGGCCAAGTATTAACTGAAGAAAGTGGATATAGTAGCAGGCCTTTGAATACTAGGGTAAGCTTTGCTTTTACCACAAAAAAACAATTTCATTTGGACTCACAGCTAAAAATGTCACTGCTGTGTGTGTGCTCACTTCAGCTCAGAATGAGCTGTCAGTGGAAAATACGATCTTCCAAAATTCCCTTGTGCTTTTTCACCACACAGAATCCTGGAACTCTCAGAGGTGGTGTGGATACACAGAACAATGCAATTTTTATGTAGTCACACAAAGTGCATGACCAGAATGCTTTCTGCATATAAATAATACAGATACAGATGCCCCCCCTTTGCTAAGATGTAAGAAATCAGAAAGCGCAATTCTGAAATGCTATGGCAAAAAGCTGTGTTTTCAATTTAAAGTGAGAGCTGGGAGCATGTGAAGAATAAATGAAGCAGAGAGATTAAGCAAGACTTCAGATAAATATTCTGGTTCAGATGTAAAGGCTTTAGTGACAATGTCAGATGCCTGGGGGCAAGAATGAAGCAAGGACAGAAAAGACCAGGGTTAGACATAGTTTACATAAATGGAAGAAATAGGTCTAAGAAGTCCAGAAGAGTATAAGGATGAAATAGCAAAGAGTACAAAAAGACCAGTGACCAGAAGAACAGATTGAGATTCGAGGACTGAAAGCAGACAAGATAATAAGCAACCAACAATGAAGTCAGAGAAGTAGAAATTACTGAAGGAAGGGAGGATGGTTGGAGCTGGAGGCTTGGAAGGCTGAAGGAGCAAGACAAGGAAATGAAGGGAGATGTTGACATTTTGAAGGGAAGTGAAATCAAGCAACTCAGCATTTACCATTTGAAAACTTAAGGTGAGTGCAGATCAAAATCATGAGTACTGATTGAAGTGCCCAAATGTTAGAAAGGACCAGCACGTTTCAGAATAAGATCTCATATTTGACCTGATTACTGGAAGCCAACATTGTCTTTATAAAATGGGAAAAACAAAATTGCACTTCGAAGCAATCCTGAACTCAGGGTGTTTTGGCCCAAATATTGGTGATGTAAGCATTCTTCTTTTAAAAAAAAAAAATATATATATATATATATATACATTTTGTACCTTCAGCAGCTTTACAAACACAGCTTTTGGGCACAGACTTCAATTATATTTAAGTCAGTAGATTGGTACCAGCTTGTGAAAAGCTGGTTATAGGATACCTGCCTTTTTTTTTTTTTTTTTTTTTTTAAAAGCCTTTTTGTTAAAAGGAAAACTCA
>VXAA01005381.1:117490-136088 GCA_013399115.1 Anseranas semipalmata | reverse complement strand
CCCCCTTTCTCCTTGTAAATCTCCCTATAGTTTAAAACATAACTTATCAATAGTTTAGGACATACCCTCTTCACAAAAAGAAAATCCAGAAAGCATAGTTATTTTTAAGCAGTATGCAGAATTCATGGTTACACAAATAAAAACAGCATTTACTTTTTGAGTTTTTTTGTTTTGTTTTGTTTGTTTGTTTGTTTTGGTTGGTTGGTTGGTTGGTTTTTGGTTGGTTGTTTTTTTTTTTTTTTTTTTTTTTTTGTTTGTTTGTTTGTTTGTTTTTGCACATGAGGAAGTATATGAAGCTCTACATCCAAGATTTTGTAGAGATGCTCCAATCACACCACTTCAGTGCAAACCAGCTCCAGCAAGGGTGTCACCTTCATCCATCACAGGCCAGTTACTGAGGCTGCACACCAGTTACACACCAGTTGCAGCACCTGTAGCCACGTTATAGCTCTGTCTCCAGAAAATGTGTACTGGTTAATGAGGCACACCTGGCAGTACTGCCCACCTGCTTCTCAGTATCTGATATGGGATCTCAAATGTGATAGTCATAGGAGCAACAGAAAACTTTGGAATAACCTTTTTTTTGTTTGTTTGTTTTAATCTTTTTTGAACGACTTGTTGGAATGGAGAAGTATAACAATTTACATGGCACCATATTGACTGGCACAGATAAGAAAGCATGTTATGTTATATGATCTCTCCCTGGTGGCAGTTTAAGAAAAGGTGAAGAGGTCGCTGCTGACCTCACCTGAGGAGCCAGCCCCTCGGCAGTCAGCATGACTCACACCAGCTGGCACCCTGCCACAAAAAAGCCACACGGCTTTTTGAAGAGCTTGCTGCCGCAGCGCCCCACAGCGTGAGGTGAGTCACTGCTTCTATTCTTTTGGTTAGAAAAGGAGTAAAAACACCCCATGAATTGGCTGAGGTGGCGGGCGGGCAGCCCGCCCGCCCCGGGGGGGGGAGACAGGAGGACCGCCATTACACGGGGAGGCAGGAGGGCCGCCATTACAGGTCAAGGCAGACTTGATGCTGCTTGTGCTCCCGAGGGTGAGGGGTGGGTTGTGTGGCTAAGGCAGAAAGCTCAAGGTGGCATATGGCTTCAGGTAAGGTGTGGGGACACCTTGGAGCTGGAGGGAGGGGGTATGGGAGTGGCCTTGGCCTAGCCAGCCTGGGTGGCAGCCATGTTGTGTCACACCATGCTGGCCCCAGGGCTGAGGCCACCTTGGTGAAACCACAGAGTACTAACCTGCCATCTGCAAACCGAGTTTGTGTGCACCCTTGTTTGCCTTGTGACTGGTAAGGGCACAGGATGGTACAGCTGATAAGAGGTAGGGACACCTAGANGTGCATAAATGCAGGGCATTTCCCTGTCAGCTTGTGATACCTCATATGGCATGGTACAAAAAGGTGGGGTGGGGTGAGGTGGAGAAGAACTCTGAAAGTTTTTCATGGAGAAACATCCTTGTTTTTCCAGCTAGCTCAATGGCTTACCATTATGAAGTTGGATTAATTTTTTCATCCCACATTATTTTGAAGATGAACTGAAGTAACTGGTCTCTACTTCAGTAAATGTCAAACTTCCCTCAGTTAGACTTATGGTACAAAATCATTTATGTATAAAGCAACATTTTATTTGCTAACATGAATATGGAAAGCTGGTGAAGGAAAATACAAATTCTGATACTTGATCTCCTTGAAATCGTGCAAGTACGTCTGTGGTGTATTTGAAATAACTCCCTTACTAAAGGAAAATGTCTTATGTTGTTCAAATCCATGTTACCTGATTAGAATTTATGACTGTCTAAATTTGCTATGTGGCTGAATTACAAGGCATGTGTGTATATTAAACCTGGTTACTGTGGAAAGTAAGTAACAATGATATACAACTTAAAGAAAGATGATCAAAACCAAGAGCTGGTGTGACCAGTGGACTCTAATAGATGTAAGTAGTTTGAGTGCTTGTCATCTATCCGCATGATCTTAATGCTGGCAGCCTGTTGAAAGTGATGCGTGGGAAACTAGTGCAACGTGCTGATTTATTTTATGCTAATGGAGAAAAGTCCATATTGTTCAAATTAAATCCTAAAGCAGAAACAAATCATCCAGCCAAGCCCATCCTATGGAGTTTCATTGAAACAGTTAGTGGTCTCTTTCGTGACCTCAGAGTTGTAAAAATTAAACAATGTTAGGGGGCTGCTGTTTTCAAGTGCTTCTGTCTGCTGAAAGTGGCTGAGATTCTCCTGCAGATGGCTATTTAAGTTAAAAGCCAAATGGAGAGATCACAGCAATTAGTGCACATTGGCTTCTAACTGCAACAGAGTGAATAATGTGGGAGATGTGAGCCAGGACTGTGCCTCAGTCTGTGTTTTTTCCCACCAGAAACTGAGTACCAGCAGTTCTTCAAGAGGAGGGAGAATTTCTTGCTGCTTCACTTGAACAAAATAAAAGAGATTATGCAAAGATAGACTAAAGTGGGAGGAAAGAAAAAATATTTCAAAGAGAAGAACAGTATACTTCAGGGCTCTGACTGGCTCTGTAGTACAATGTTTCCCCTACTTTTGCCATAAACTCACTCCCCACAGGCTCATTGAAGGGAATGAAGCTTTCCCACTTTTTTATATGTAGCTTGAGCCATAGAAAAACATAATAGGACTTCAGCATTTTTACTTAGAAAACCTAAAGGGAAAAATGATTTATCACCTTGAAGGGTTAGAACTTCTTGAGGGAAAAATGGAGGGGCAAAATGCTTACGAATTCACATTTTACTTTTTACTGAGGGAACTCTTCTGTGTAAGAGCTGTACCATACCACAACCCCAGTTTCACTAAAACCGTTACAACATTATCCAATGAGAGGTAGCTTTTCCATCACTCCTGGACATCTTTGAATTTCTACTTTTCCGGAGGTTTCTAGCTATCCACTAGAATGACTTGGAGCAATGAGATTGCGTTAGAAGATAGTAATTGGAGAATTGGTCTCAGATTTCAAGTCAAGAAATGCCTCTGGAGAATGATCAAATACAAAACCAGCATTTTTTCCTTCAGGTCCTTTTCTTAGTGAGCATGCAAAACAATGGCAAAATGTTTCTGTTTCATGGCCATTGTTCAAGTAAACATTCAGCTTTTGCCTCCAGCAGATGGAGTGATATAAGTTTGATTGCCTTATATTATTGAGTGACTTGTCATTAGTGTCTAGGGACTAGTAATCTGTAAATTAGTGTTTATTCCACTGGTGCTGTAGTGCAAAGGTTTAATCCCTGAAAAATTAAAAATGTAGATTGCTTTCTACACTGCTGTTGTAGCTTCCTTAAAAATGAGGATTGAGGAGCCCACAACTAATAAATCTAAAACAGAGATACCCTTTATGTTGTGTGAGAAAAGACTAGGTGTCAGTTCTCCATAATCTTTGAGCGGTCATGGTGATCGGGGGGATATCTCAGGAAGAAAGAAATGTCACTCCTATCATCAAGAAGAGCAAGGAGGATGTGGGGAACTACAGGTTGGTCGCCCTTACCTTGGTCCCCTGGGGAGGTGATGGAGCAACTAATCCTGGAAGCAGTGTCCAAACGTAAGCAGGACAGGGTGGTGATTGGGAGTAGTCAGCATGGGTTTATGAAGGGGAACTCATCTTTCTCCAACCTGATAGCCTTCTCCAATGTGATTACTGATTTGGTGGAGGAGATGAGAGCAGTGGATGTTATTTACCTTGACTTTAGCAAGACTATCGAGACTGTCTCCCATAACATCCTTATAGACAAGCTGATGAAGAACAGACTAAATAAATGGACACTGAGGTGGATTGAAAACCGTCTGAACTGCCAGGCTCGGAGCTGTGATCAGCGGTGTGAAGTCCAGCTGGAGGCCAGTCATTAGTGGTGTACCCCAGGGGTCGATACTGGGGCTGCATCAGTGCAAATAGAAAACTGGGAAACATGTTCTGCCACTTGATGGCATCTGACAACTGCATATACATACACAGGGTTGTTGAAAGGACACAGAAACTGAATCAATGCCTGGAGGCACAGCTAAACTACCTCAGGATTTAGCAGTATAAATTATTTCAAGTAAAGGTTACTAGGGTCACAGGGGGGAAGCAGACTTGGTGAAGAAGAAAGTTTCAAGCTGACTGTAAACTCCTGAAAGAATAGAATAAATTGATGCCAGCCAGCTGTGAGAGCTGGTGACAAAGACAAGAGGCCATGAAGCTGACCCTTGACACTAGCAGTTGCAGTTGCCTGGCATGAAACCTCCCATATTGCTGGCAATAGAAAGACTGGGAACAACTGCTGGTGCCAGCAGGGGGTTGAGGAGAAGCCAAGCTGAGCAGCAATTCCATCAGCGTTTATTTACTTAAAGATCAGATGAAATACAAAGCAAACCAGGGGACTTAGGGTAACGGTGTGTACCGACACGGAGGGGATTGCACCATTTAGGAAAGGAGGATGTTCGGGAACATGGCTACTTTACAGCTGGGTGGTAAAGCATAGCTATAAACACAAGTTTCACAAAACAGTTGTTTTATAATGTTGGCAAACTATTGTGACTGAGATCTTGGAAACACATATGGGTGATCTTAAATGATGAAGAATCCAAAATGTGCGGAAACTTTCTTTCAATTGCAAGCAGAGAAACTACTTGGGAACCTCTTCCTTTCCTTACTAAATGCATGCTCCAGTAGTTGTTCAATACGTTAATACAAAATATAGAAATTATGTGGCTAAATTAACCTTTCTGGAAGGGAAATTCTTTTTGTTGAATGGGAGTACTTGAGCATACTAAGTTAGTGTTGTATTAATGCTATTTTTTATGCAATTCAGGATTGAAATTCAATAGTATATGCTAAATGAGTAATAGAAAAAAGGTTCAATAATAAAATCAAGTATTCCTAAGGCTCCTGCATTTCACAAGGTAGTTAAGCTGGACTAACTGTTATACCTTAGCTGTCTTACTTAAACCCAGCTGACATAAGGTTTTAAGTAACATTGCTAATGTGTGCAAAAGGTGATTGATATTGGCAACACGCTTTGCCTTTCTTGTAGGAGTGAACTTACGTCAAGGTTTTTTGCTGTGCATTCTGGTAATACGTTCTTTAAAACTGTGACAAATAACTGCAAGTTTCAAATTTTTACAGGAATAAGTGAACGTATCAGTATCAGTACTCAGGAAATCCAAGCAGACGCTCTTCTCTCCTGAATGTTTCATCTTCTGTATGCAAAATATGTAACTTTTTTTGCATTGTAAGAGAGTCCTCTTGTGATGAATATCTGAAAATCCCAGTATTGTCTCAATCTCTTCAATCACTTGTATCCCAATTTTTGTAGGAAAATGTGGTGCAGGAAAGAGGTAGCAAGGTTATTACTGGGCGCTTAGATGCTCCATTTTATCAAGATGAAACCAAGCAGGGCTGCTTTATCCTGTTGCTCCTTGGGTGGAAGGTAATGCTTTTTATTCAGCACACAAACACTACCAACAAGGACCCTACTTATTTCTAAATGAGATTGAGACGTTTGTGTATGCATCAGGTGTGTTGACTATGAGATAGATTATATAGAGAGAGTCTAATGCTTTGAGACTGGTGGAGCAGGTTGTTGATTTGAAAGAATTTTATTCTTTATACTACGTGGGCTATCAGAAATCTGCTGGGACATTAGTTTTGATTCTCTTTACCGTCATTTAAAGATCTGCCAAGGTTCTTGCAAAGTCTTTCTGTCTGTTGCTAAACTCACAATGTTTTTGTTTGCTCTGTTGGGATAATACTAACTAGCTTGGTTTTCTCTGTGGTGGCCCGTAGCCTGATGGCACAGGGGTGCTGGTGTAGTAGGATTTCAGCAGAACTGCTTCTGTAGAGTTTGACACTTCTGTGTGTATTTTGCGTGGTTTGCTATTAGATCATAGTTTGAGTGCTCAGTATATGAAAGTATCAAGTCCTTCATCTCTCCTGGAGTCCACTGAAGAGACTCCTGTTGATATCAGTGGATTTTGGATTAAGTCTTTATATGCAAATGCACCTCCTTGTACACAGGTTCATGGCATTCATTGAGGAGACAGGTATGTCCTTAAATGTGTACGTTCTGCCAGCTCTTTGATAGACCTCTGTAAGCACTATCAAATTTACTTAGTGATAAAATATATAGAAATATATTTACAGAAGGCGAATCCACGCTGCGTTACACATCATCTGTGAGTCTGATCCACTAGGCCTGTACAACTTGTAAAAAATAAAATAAAATAAAAAATACAACATACAGCAATATAAGCGTTAAAACCAATATTTCTGTATTTACACATTTCCTTTTTTATATTTGTGCAGTAGTTCTTTGTGTAGGGCAGTAACAGTTGATAAACATTGGCTTTTAAAATTATTTTTAAAAGAAAATTAAGTCATGGAATGACATGCTCAACAATGCACTCCAAATACATTTATTAACCCCGAAAAAGGAAGCCATTGTAGAATGAAGTTGAAACAACCCACACTGGGGGGCAGTGTTGACTGCTGCAATTACTGTCAGTCCTTGTTAGCCCAGAAGGATTTCTTCAAATGGGGTTTTGGAAAGCCTGGGTGTAACATTAGTGTGACGCTAAACATACAGACATATGCCTCATGTGCTTAGACCTCATATATATGAAATACTTTTTTTTTTTTCCCTTTAGTAATGGTGTGAATATTGTCTTTGTTGATGGCAGTATCCAAAAGATATTTTGTGAAATGTGGTGTGTCCCACCAATTTCTAGTTCCTTTCATCCGGTTCAACATATTTGTAATATAGCTCACATATGCCATAAATAGCATGTTGCCATTTGTAGATTATTTGGATGAGCATTTCCACACTTAGAAGGAACTAGAAGGATTGTAATAACATGGATCCCAAGTAAAAAGGAATAGCTGTTATTTGTTCCAGCTGAAATAGATTCTTTTGATAAACATCAAATCTCTGAGAAGCAGTTGAAAAAAGTATCCATGAAAAAGACTATTAATAATAATAGTAGTAATAATATAAGGGAACTTTATTATCGAGTGTTCCCCCTTCTCATCTGTGCTTTTCCAAGACCAAACTGAAACATGTATCATGATCGCACTTGACTGTCTTGATATCTTGTTCTGTCATCATGTGATAGAGTAATGTGAAGTCACTGAGATCACAGTGCTCACAGCTGCCTATCCCTATCAACAAATGGTAGGGCGTATTTCCAGCTGATGAAAGTCCAGCACAACTTTGGCAGGGTCAAGATTTGTACCTGGGGATGCAAAAACGGAAGCATCTCATGCTTTGTAATGAAGAGTTAGATAGTTATCTTCTGTAGCCCATGGTCAGAGAACAGAAAGCAGGAGAAAAGCACAAAACTCAAACACTGTCAGTATATGCTCATGACTGTATTTATCTTACCATGAGACATCCTATTGTCCTCCAAATCTTTTCAGTATTGTGTGACTCTGAGATGTGATCCAGTTTCTTACAACTATATCTCAGTGTCTGAGGGTGCAATACTGTACCACAACAAGCCCTTCAACAAAGGACAAAATAATGCAGACAGTATTGTTGGATTTTAGTAACCACTTAAAAAGATTCAGAGGAAGAAACTCACTTAACATTTGTGCTGACTACTGTAGGGCTAAGCACTTTCTTCATTTCTCCTTTTATAATCTTACTTAATAATAAGCACAGGCCAGAGAGATGGATAAATTTATTCCACCGTGCCTGTCCTTTGTGTATACCAGAGTAGTTGCAGTCCAATACCCACATAAACTGTGAAATCCATAATCACCTTATACATTAAAGCACTTTAAAAAGCAGAATGTTTCTTCTTAGTAAGCAGTTCAAGTGTTACGGTCTGTGGCATTCTCCAGGTTTTAAAATATCCTACATTCAGCACACATTATCCCAGTAATTAACGGGAAGAAATAGTTGCAAGAAGCAAGGCATTTTTATTTATGTAAAGAGGTTGAGATAAATATTCTCAGTTGCAATGTTAACTGTTCCTACAAATATTTTGCACCCCCGGGAGTAGTTGTGGTATAATAGTATGCACATCTACATAACACTTAGCAGCCAGCACTACTTACACGTTCCCATAGCTGTGATGTTGATGGTTCATTTTCACCCTTGGTAGCGTTATGTTAATGTGTCAGTGCCAAGATCAGTTTCTCCCAGCAGCAGGATTCTCTATAAACAGAATTAAACAGAATCTGTCATAAATCAAGCTTTATTTAGAAGCCGTTTGTCTGATTGTGATTTTTCTACCCATTGCCAAGTCAGAATATTTTGAGAGCTATCAAGTGAGCAATGAAAATATGCTGCAGATTTTCCAGGTAGCACTTTACGTACTGTTAATGCACTGGGTTTTCGGTAGCAGTTACCACCGTTAAGAGGCAGAGGACTATTCTTTTTCTTTATAGCTGGGTAACTGCCAAGCCGAGGTCAAGAGCTGATTTTTCATGTTTCCATTCTCCTATTGGTTTTGGTTGGCATTTTAGTGTAGGACCTTAAGGATCTGTATCCAGCAAGACACTGATACAACACACAGCTATGCCAGACTAATCTTAGCTGCCTCTGCATGGCAGTGCATACCACCACAGCAGCTGAGACCCTTCCCTGTTCTGAAGTCACAGTGCTGCTTGTTTGTACAGACTGTTCGTAGTGTTTCTTTAGAGCATTGCAGTGCGTCGCCTTGTTTAGAGAGATTTTGGTGTGAGGTGAGGCTTGCTTGTAGCCACAGAGTCTGTTAGATCTAGGCTTGCCCACTTAAGATCTGGCAACACTTCAGTTAACATAGACAGAATCCACTTCTGTAAGCCTAGTGTGCTGTAGATCCTTCGTATTCCAGTTCTACAGGCTGGAGTGTTTTCTAAGGGCTTGGTGAAGCCTCATGCAGTTACCTTGGTGTCTGGGTATGTTGTTTGCTCTTGTCATCTAAATAGGCATCTACAAGGTGCCTCAAGAGACTGCATTCTAAAATGGAAATCTTCTGTTGCTTTGGACCTAAATTACCAATTTCCCTGAGGTCAGCAGAGTACAAATTTGAATCTGCAGTGTAGGTAGCTCAAAGGGGAAGCAGCAAGACTGTAATTAGTTGAGTTGCAAATATAACAAGGATACCTAGGGTTAACACGCTATTTTGGAATCGTCAGATCTTACATTATTGCCACCTGGGACTGATGTTTTAGAAGACCTTACCTGTTCCAGTCTGGTAGATATACTTAGTGTATGCTCAACACTTTCAGATAGGATCAGGTCCCCACAGAATAAGTGCATGGAGACCTTTTCTTAAAGCAAAGTGAAATTGATGGTTCTGAATAAGGTTCCATCCTTACCTTTTCTTAGCTGTTTAAGTGTTTGTCCAGAAAATGGGATGTGTAGGTACAGTACATAGGAGATGTAAAATGCATAGCCCAGATCCAAAACAGAGTACACTACTAGGTTATTCACTGTCCTGGATGAAGGTGCTCTCTTTCCCCAAATTCAAAGTGCTCTCTGCCCCCTGTATATAAAACTGCACTTCAGATGGTCACCTGTGCTCCTTTGGAAACCCTTTCTATTCTCTTCCTACAGACCCCGCTCTTAGTCTCAGACTGGATCTCTGACTTCTCACGAGCCCTTAAGTCCAATGCTTTTGTCCTTGTAGAGCCTACTTTTCACTTGTGATTAAAAAAAATCACATTCTAGGCAAAGGTGGTTTTTTTGTTGTTGTTGTTGTTGTTGTTGTTTGTTTGTTTTTTTAACCAAAAGCAACTCATGCTCACAAGAGGCTCCCACATGTGAATTTCCTTACCAAGTTTACTTTACCCTTAGCTCAGCACAAGCTCTGTTCCCTTCCTTAGGTCAGAAGGGACTGGTTCTCTCAGACTTGGTGTAATACCAAGTCTGCTGACAGTCTGCTTACGTATTTCCCAAGGCTATCAACTCAGGTATAACATAGCCCGATCCTGGGGTCTGATCAGGAAATATAACATGCTTTCACTTAAAGGAGGCCCAAAATAGGTCTGAACTCCTTTGAAGCAGTATGTATCAGGTGTCTTATCTTTGTTCTTGTGTCAATCTTGTTTTTAATACAGCTGCATAGATGCTAATTTGTCATAAGCAGGAATACATTCCTACTCTGCCACTGTCTCTTCTGTTCTTTTGTGGGGGATCCAAATTCCCTTTCAACTGTGTTTGATATGCTGGGCTTAGCTGCCTATGCATTCTGCTGTGTTGCACTAAATTGGCTTTGAAAATACAAAAATCATGGCTTCATGGAGGACTCATTACCGGCAGTTTGGGTGTCTGCTGATTTCCAGATCAAATGGAAAAGAATAAAAAGAAATTGAAGGCATCAGTAAACAGAGATCTCAGCTTCCAGGTGAATTCAAGCTTTCTGGCTGAAATTAAGAGTATACATGTAACAGAAGTTGGTTCCATATTGAAACAGCTGTCCTCTCTCTGTTGTATGAAATAATCTGTGATCTGCTTTTTAATTACTGTGTGCAATTGCTTCGCAAAGATAATACCTGCTTTATGGTGACTTGTGCTACAAATCAGAACTAAGCCTGTACAATAGGCTTGTCTTGCAAAAATCGTTTTGATCCTTTACATACCTAGCTGTAAGCAATGAAAGAAGCAAATACTCTCAGACTGCAAATGGTCCAGGACAACCTTCTTTTCCTTCATTATTTGGAGACATGGCTTTCTTTTTGTAGCCAAATTAGCATCAAAGGATCACAAACTTGGAAACTGCAAGTTATGGAGGATTATGTAGAATGACTACAATGAACCCTTTTATTATGAGAATCAATGTGGTACTCCTTTTTGCAGTTCCCAGTCCAGTATTTGTTATAGACAGAAATGGTAGTAAGTGTAATGTTATGGGGTTCATTATGTGTAATTTTATAGGTTGTAACTAAAACCATTGACACTCAATAGAAATTTTTAATACAGTGCTTTTTGTTATACACGATACTGAATATCATATGTATATCCAAGATAGTTTGGTCATGGTTGTGTTTCTGTTAACAATGATTAAGGGCGAAATAACATTTCTATTACTGCATAGTTTAACAAATAAGCTGTGCAGAGACTGAATTCTAATCCAAGAAATATTTCCACATAAGCAAGGAACAATTGCTAAGTACTGCTGAGCAAGCCAACACAGAATGACTGTACGCCAGAAAAGTAACAAACGAAACCCTGCTCTATATATACTATATGAACCACTGGGAACATCATAATTCTGGGTGTTCCTAACTGGGTGCCAGATATCTTTCTTCTTTCATGGTGGTCAGGGGAAGATGCAGAGCAGTGACTTGCTGGCTTGTACAACTAAAAGAAAAATGTGATTTTTTTTTTTTTCTCCTTTCGATAAGCTGGAGAACACATGTTTTGCATAAGCAAGAAGAGGATGGGGAGGAAAATCAGCATGGGAATGGACAATATCTTGATCTATGTAACTCTCTTTTGAAGGAAGAGAACCCCTTAGGTTCAGGCAGAACCTTCAAGTCATTTCTGATACAAACCAATGTGAGCTCAAAGCCAGAAGAAAGTATGTCTTCGAAACATCCCTTAGCTTTCAGTAAGATTATTACAACCTAGCAACGGCTTCACGGCTTCCCTAGGTGAGAATGTCTCGTTAATCTCTACAGCTTTGTGATACATTCACAAAGCACAGTGAGACCTGACCGACCTCTGTGCTGTAGTCCAAGCCCATCAGTGGGGGTCATTCGGATTCAAATCTTCCTCTCCCAGTTAAGCCAAGCAGAATCTAAGCAGAAGAGTGTCCAGCCCTTTTCCCTACCATACCACATCTTGATCTGTAATAACTGATGTTTGTTGGACCTGGCCTGAAATGGTTTGTCTGCTTAGAGAGTGGATGGCAATTTCTATACTTGCTAAGCTTTTAGAACAAGTAATGAACACATTGTGATGTGCTGTTGAAATGTCCAATCCTGGAGTTTTTCGTGTGACTTGCTTTTCCTATCCCTGCAGCTATAAGCTTACAGGTCAGTATGGAGGCTGGTGTTACAGGATCTGACAGGAGACCAACTGTGACACCATGTACAGGAGATGACATTTCAAATACTAGCTCAGTCTTTTGTGCATCACTTTGACATGCACTGTGGAGTGAAGGTTTACAGATGCGGTCTCAGAAAGTAAATAAAAAGGGTGACACAACATAATGTCCCTATTCTGTAGTTTTTCGCAAGTCACCTTCATTAATCAAGAATTGAAGTTGGTAGGATAGGCTTCAAAAGATGGCGAAGTACAAAAATCTATCAGTCTTAGGAGATAACAGCAGTGTTGTCAGACCTTCAGTGCTGACAAAATAAAGTGAGTTTTACTCTGTGGAGCTTGGAAGTCCAAAATGTAGACAGCTATTGAAGCTGGAAATACTAGAGGACGGGGTAGAGGCTGCTATGAAAACTGCATTCCAGTAAACATAATGTTCTCCACTACTCGATACAATGCCCCTTCTTGAGTCACTTTAAAAAAATCTGATGTTTTACTCTCTCTAAGATCATTTACAAGTTCGGTTAGATTGTCGGTAAGTTTTTAACAAGCCTCTTCCTTGCTCTCCAAAGGCTTCCGAGTTCAAGTGCCAGTGAACATGCTTTAGAGCAAGTGCTATTGGAAATGTCTGTTGCACCATGTGCTTTCTTGGGCAGAACTGCTTACGAAGCAGAGCAGAGATTAAACAGCTGAGCGTTTGATCCAAGTCTGTTGCTTGGGCACATAGAAACAGTACTTCTGACCTGTAGGATATGGAAAGGGGTGAAATATACTTGGTAGGATGAATTGCAAAGTTCAAGAGTTGATCATAAAACTTGGAATTTTACTATTAGCATAGCAAAGTTCTCATGCAGACAAACATTTGGCTTTACAGGTGATCTACCAAAAGGGTAGGTATTTATTTTCCTCTTTTCTGTAACTTTGGATGTCCTCCAGGTGTTTGTAACAGCTGTCAGAAGCTTCTTAAAGGGAAATGAGCAAAAATCTCTACTGTGCTTAAACCTAAAGGGAGTAGGAAGAGCAAGCACAGAGAATGTTGTGATAGAGCAATGTGAAGTCACTGGAATCTGGAATGGAGGCTGATTGCAGATAGATAAAAGGAACCAAATCCAGACCAAATTTTGAAGCATCAGCTTGGCCTGGTTGTAACTCTCTTCTGCGACCTTAGGCAAAAGTGTTTGCTTTGAAAAACACTGGCAACATTTATTGAGGTTGTGGTAGCAATAAGTCACTTATCTACTTTCTGAATTGCATTGGTAGCAGTGATCAATCTGTATTTGCAGCTATTCAGAGGTAAAATGAAGTAATGGAATTGCGTAACTGTTACTCATGAAGGAGCACACAGGATGTTATAGTGAATTAAAGTACACAAGAGGGTCTGAGTAATCATAAAGTTAAAGTTCTTCAGGTGGCTAGAAATCTATATTGTATGGGATGGAATGAAACACTTACTAGTGTCTTCTAAAAACAGGAAAATTAATGGAGGGATCTTCAAGCACAGAAGTTGTGTTATATACTAGGAAAGAATCCACTGCTTGATGGCTGTACTGCATCTGTAGCAAGCAGTAAAAATTAAATTTCTGCAAGATTAAAACTGCCTTCAGGCCTGCACTATTATTGTGCCGTATAGGTAACATGGTTATCATGCGTATGTAGAACATTTATCTTGTCCAGACTACAAAACACATTCTCCTAAACACCAGTCAGGCAAGCAGCTTCAAAATAGGCAGCTGCTGTATCTAACCTTCACGCTTTCTAAGAATGGGAAATATTTCTTGTAGTGTAGAAAGCGTTGATAATTCCCATTCATAGTAGATCCCACAGGGATTTTCATGGCAATGCTTTCTTCTTTGTCGCTCTCTGTCTTGCAGAGAGACTACAAAACCTTCTGAATGGAGATCCCCGTCCAGTTGGTACAGCTGTAGCAGTTCTGAGACTTTGTCCTTCCTTACTCCGCACTTGTCATGGGACTGGATTGGGGTTACACAGTACCAGCCCTGTGGCTTGTGCATGGTTGGATATTGTTAGACCCCATGAGCTAAATGCCCTGGCAGAAGTCCGGTGGAGAATGAAGGTGTAGGGTGGGGGGGAAGTCAAGCCAAATACATTTGAGACAACTCTAGCTAAGCCAGAAGATAGTCTTGAGCTTCATTCATGGTTTATGTTTAAATGGATAAGGAGGCAAGTATGGTGACAGACCCATGCAGTGAGCTAGTAAAGTTAGTCTTCTTCTCACCTATCCTTCCATTCTGAGACAAGGCAGCTTTCAGCTCTCTGATGAAGCTAACTGTTGAAGGGTTGCAAAGAGTCGGCAGGACTCTCACCTGGACATGCTCAGTCTCTGTCATGAGGTGGTGAGAGCACGGTGCGGAGGGACGCACAGCGTGGCACATTTGCTGCTTTCACTTTGTGCTCCTTGTCACAGAAATCAGCATTAATTTTAGTTTTAAATGCATGATCTGCTTGTTTGGAAATTAGATGTTTGAATTTTCAGCTTATTTTGCTAATCAATGGGAAAAAGGAAAGAGCTAGAGCTATTTTTTCAGTTGCAAATTACCAGGGAGTGCTTTGCAGACTGCCTTTTGAGGAATGAGCTAAGTGCTACTATGCTGCTGTTGTAAGTTTATGTATTTTTAGATCAGAGAAATGTGTGGTGCTGGGCAGTGTTCCACGGTCATCAAAACAACAGTTATTACAAAAAGTCTTAAGCAAGCAAAATGCAAACTTGAAACCCCTGTTGGAAGCATCTATCAATAGACCACACCAAGCCCAGCCTAAGCCTGAAGCAAAAACAAATGAGAACAGTCATCTTTCTTGAAGTCCTATGAACATATTCTTGACGTTTCCCATGAGGTCTTGGAACGCCATTTTGTTACTAATAATTAGAAAAAGTCTAGATTTTTAATGCTGTTTTTAGCCTATCAGACAAGTACAAGCCTACCACTAGCTACCACTCAAAGTCAGATCATCTGTAACTTGCCCACTAGGTTCTCATTGTGGTGTTCCTTGGAATAAAATGTGAGTGCAGATACTCCCTTGCATGTCTGCTGTTGCATCCAGGGGCTACAGAGACTTAAACTGCAAAAATCACCACTTCTTCAACAAGCAGTATCTGGAGGCTGGGGATACATAATAGCTTGCAAAGCTCATTTTGTGCTAGGAAGCCCTGCTGCGGATGAGTTATTAATCTCACATGCGTCTGTCCATTCGTGTCAGAACACCCAGTGCTGTGCAGTAGCTTCAGACAAAAGATGTTTCACTCCTGACAAAATTTTCTGCCAGCTCCTGGTAACTGAAGTACTTCTTGTTCTCCCGGAGTGGGTTGCTGTGTCCCCAGATGAGGGGGGCTGTGGAAATGCAAGGACAGAGAAGCAGCATCTAAGCTGGCTAGTCTTGTGAGACACTAGAGAAAGGAAGGACCTCTGAAGAGACATTTTGTTGCTTAGGGATGTGAGGGTTTGTGGTGTATTCATTTTTAAATAGTCTTGGTGTGTTTCAGAGAACGACATCTCAGAATCCTCGCTACCAATGGGACCTTTTACTACTTTGCGTTGTATTTAGGCTATAAATTGCAATAAATTGCTTTTCAGTTCATGTAATCATTCTTAATAAGCAATAATCATTGTGTCTGTGTGTTCCCTAGTTACTGTAAGTAGCAATGCGAATTCCCCAGCTGAGAAACGGAAATACTCTTTCAGACTCAAACATTCGTTAGACCAGAAAAGTGTTTCCTATCCAATTACGCAGACATGTTGAAGGGAGTTTTTCTTATCAGACATCCTCACTGACAAGGAGGAACCAAGTCAAGGGGGTAACAGCAAAGCTGTTGCGGGTTCCTGAGCCAGGTCCATGGGGCAGGAATCCAAGTGAAGTTTATGACTCAATGAATGTGATACATTTCAGGTTTTAAGAGCTTGACAGTAATGATAGTATGGGAGAGGAAGTCGATTTAGCCAGGAAAGAGATTACAGGTATGCAGGAAGAGTACAATTGAAAAAAGCGCTTCCTTTTCAAGCAGTCTGTGCAGTCAGTACCTGTCAGCTTTTGAACTTCCTGGTCAGTCATAACACAGTATATTCCATAAACTCTGCTCATGTGCAGCTGGAGCATTTTTTTTTTTCTTATCAAATGGTGTAAAACCTTGAAGCATTTGCCATGCTGTTAAATGAATCACTTGTTACACATAAGGGCCTAAATCAGAATGATATACGGTGAGGAAATGCCTAAAACTGGGAAGCAAAGCTGCTGTGTAATTATCTTATGGGAGGTGTGTTTATGTCTGCCTGGGTGGTTGCTCCTGTGTGGCAATGTAGGATGGTAATCCTTCCTCTTTGCCTTTCGTTAATTACTAATGAGCTAAAGAAATTCACCACAAGCTCTTCATGGATTTGAACTAAGGAACCAATGCTGTGCAAAGAAAAAGTGCTGGCAATAGAGAGCCTGTTGCCAAAGAACTGAAATGTGTATCAAAATTAAATAGTATTTCTCTTCAGGAATCAGTAACATGTCTGAGAACTGAGGCACGCTGGCTGCAGAATTTTTACAGCCAGGGGAAAAAAATCCTAATTTGTTTAATAACAAACGGTCATTTTCTGTACGAACTGTGTTTAGGTAGGAGTTAAAATCCCATATTCCATGAAATCTTCAAATACCTGTCATCATTTATTTCAGATAATAGGTGTTATAAGGCTAATTTATGATTTGTATTATATCTCAAAATGATATATCAAATGTATATGATAAAGGATGCAGTGTGCTAATTTTCTACAGTTAGAAGAAATTTGTGAATGATATTTCCAGTGTGATTGGAAAAAAAGAAGCAGAAAAAACATCCAAAGATGTAACAAATAGTGTTTGTTCAAGAAGTTGAATAACCTTGTTTTCATTCCAGGTTTACCATGATTCTTTTTGAAAAAAATGAGCCTATTAACTTTTCCATGTGTGATACAGAACCTTGTCTGGAGAGCTGGCATTCTGAAGATCTGTTATGATTTGTTATTCCAGTTGTCATCTTCAGTTCAAAGACGCTTTCCATTTTACTAGTGAGGAAGGTGACTGAGCACACTTCTGTCAATTTATATCTAATGTTACATTTGCCATCACAAGCTGTCAAGGAGATGCAAGAGGTACCTTTGTTCAGTCTGTTACAGACTGAAAAGAAGTCCTCGGGAAAGAAAATAGGAGGATGTTAATAGTAGCTTTTCTACCACTACTGCTCGAGCCAAACTGTGACACTGAGTATGAAAACACTGCCCTTGCCTCAAGCATAGCTTCCGAAAATTGGTTGGAAGTTTAATAAAACAGACACCTCCTAGCTACTGAAAAACTGAGGTAGGACGTTTACATGTCATAGCACAAGGCAAATTCACTAGGCCATGTCCACAAAGAATATGGCTGGGTCTGCAAGTATTTCTGTGATGTTTATTGGCCCTGCACAGTGTCCTGTGAACGTGGCTTCCGGATCTGTGCTTCCTTTTGCTGGCGGGTTGTGTGACCCCTGACCACACCTTTGGGTACTTGTGGTTCTGTGGTTAGTCAGCATCTCTCTGCACTTACTGCGTGCATGTGATCTGTGGTTCACAATCTCGTCTGTCACTAATACTCAGGTCACTTAGGAGTGAAAGTACTCTGGATTTCAAATGGTAGAAGTTCTGTGTTTCAGTAGGGTTTTTGCAGTGTATTGCTAACAAAAACTTCCACTTACGACAGGAAATACAAAGAGATTTTACATGTTTTTCTACATCCCTATTTATAAGCAAGCATTAAGTTTGCTCATAGGGGCACACTGCAGATAGAAAGGAAAACCAGTGATCTGAATCCCAGAGGAGCCCTCTGTGAATAACCATGCATATTGAGTACGTTAGATGACAACCAGCTATCACATAGCTGCATGAAAGTGATACTGCAGGTTATTTCTGACAGTATTCTTTTTTTTTCCTTTAGAATTTACTGTGTGAGACCATTGTCCTACAAAATTTTCTGGAGATAGTCTTCTGGAGGGAAGCTCTGGGACGTCTCATTCCTGAGTGATTACTGGCTCAGATTTCCATCTTAAGCTTTCATCCATCACACAGTACAGAGCACTCTGTCAGCCTCTTCACAGGACACAAAAAGGTAAAAGTAAAGAGAGAAAGAGATGATGTTGGCAGGACAGTTCCCTAGCTATCACTTTTAAAGCAGGTGGAAATATACTATTAAACCTACCTATTTACAAGCAATAATATGCTTTTGAAAACACAGTCCTTGTTGTTGATTTAGTACTAACCAGATTTAAATTAGCATTTCGGATCAAATTCTAGCCAGGTAAATACATGCATAGTATATATACATAAGGTTATCTTATGTCAGTAATGCTCTTTATTTCATTTTTTAATCAATAATTATTTGAAGTTCTTACATACACCAAGCTTAATCTTCATATAATGATATGGAATGTTGTTGATCTAGCTCCTGCTATTCCAGACAAATATATGCATTTGACTAACGTAATTGTGTGAGATAGTATAATTGGCTTATCTTTTAATAAGTTTACAGTTTACATTACTTTCATGTTTGTAAAAAGTAGTGGAGCGGGTGCTAGAAGCTGTGGCATTCTGGAGAGGGAGCTATTTTTTTTTTTTT
>VXAA01005381.1:96034-117475 GCA_013399115.1 Anseranas semipalmata | reverse complement strand
TTTTTTTTTTTTAAGTATTTCAAGTTGGTTGCAGGAAAGGGTGCATCGTGATAAAAACATCTTTAATGGGTTGTTGGGGTGATTAATATAAATACTTCATTTGATCTTTAAAAGGGAGTTTTCAAAGGAGAACATCACTGAATTAGAAAGGAATGGGAAGGAGATGGTGGTAGACTAGAATAAAGTCTTTTTTGAAAGCACAGGAGAACTTCAGCTAGCCTGGAAAAAACAGTTTTGTTTAAAAACTTCAGGTATGTGGTGTTTAGTGTTTATGCTAAAGTTGATGCTTACAAATAAAAATGAAGTATACTGTAATTTAGAGAGAGTCATTTGCTTGGGAAAGCAGTGAGCTTGATTATTTTTACCAACAAAGTTGTGTAAGGCAGGTCTAGAATATACTTTTGAAATTGAACTGTTAAACTTGCTACTACATTAGTGACTGTAGTTAGCTTGAAATAAATACTTCATTTTTTTGTATTCAATTGTTCCTCTGCCAAATTGAATTCTCCCAGGGTAAGACAGGGTGATGTAGTTTTCTTTGTGGGTTTCAATAATACCAATCTCAGTTAATAAGCGGATTTTGAGGGAGGGGGTGTTACTATGGGAAAAGCTTCCAAAGAAATGCAGGGAAATATAGCGAATATAGACATATTACTGCTGAGAACAGTACTAATTTTACTGAATTTGATAAATAAATAACCTTATCTTAGAGATTACAGAAGGAATATTGCTACTTTTCATTGTTGCAAAGACAAAGAACACAAAAAGCCAAGTGTCTTAGGGCTGTTTCAGCTTCTCAGCTAGTAGATAAATAGCCCCATGAGTACTACGTAATGGACCTCATTTCCAAAGAAAGCATGCTTAAGCTTTAGATGTGTTTAAAGAACTGTCAAAGCATTTTCCTCACTTCACTCTCTTTTGCTTCACCCTTTCCGCTTGCCCACATGCACATACCTAAAGCTGAATATACGGTGTAAGCTTGAAATAGAGCAGGACCTTGTGATAGGACTTCGTGGTGTTCCACAGCTCAGAGGGGAAATATTCAAACTGTGAACTGGAAAGCTATTAGCAGTAAATAGTTACTGTCATAGCATTAGTACACATAATTCTGAACTATACTTGACTATAGAAAACTTAATACTTTTTATTGCCATACCAATCTTTGTGCTATGAGACCAGGGTTAGAGGGAAAAAAAGAGCTTTTAAAATAGTTGTTTCCTTATATATTATTTCCTCCTTAGCTATTTTGGTTGTTTTTATTCTGTTTCAGTCTTAGTCTTTATCAGTCATGTTTCGTGTGTGGAGCAGTTCTCCTTAACGGAGTTTTAATTTCTCCCTGAGAACAGATGAAAAATTTGCATGCATTGATAAAGAAGCCAGTGAGGGAAGTAGCATGTGGCACTCAGTTTTCTAAAAACCTATCAGACAATAGGGACAGAGCATTTTTTGAACTCCAAAGGAGAGAGAAAAAAAAAAAAAAACACTCTTATAAAGTGCTTCAGACATGATAGATGGCTTATCTGTGGGGAACTGGCAAGGCAGTCCTGAATTGCCTCTAGTAGGGATTTGGATGTATAGATGTGAATGGTGTTGATCAAGTATTTGCCAGTTTGCAGCTGTTTATTTTGCCAGTTTTAAAAACTTGTGTTTTAATCTCAAAGTTTAGAGAAAAGAAGAACAGAAGCAACCACAATGTTATGGTCTTTGCCTTGGCCATGCATATTCCTAGTTGGAAGTCAGAAGTCTACAGATAGATTCTAAATGGAATTTCGGGAACTTGGCACAATTTTACAGGATCGTGTATTTTTATGGCTAAGACACTTGAACTGGTACTTAGAACTGACACTAATGTACCATGCAAAACTTTTTCTGGGATTAGATTTATACTTTATATATCCTCCTAATTCATGCACTTTAAAGATGTCGTGATTAGGACATAACAAAACAAACATAATAGCTGTCATATGCAAAATACAGGTTTTGCTGTGTAACAAGCCTGTACCTCAGGAAGTCTAAAGAGACCCTAAGAATAAGCTGTCACTAGCAAAAGCACAACACAATTATAAAGCAGATAAGGTGAGTCATTTACGAGAGTGTATTGCTTCCGAAGCTCTGAAAGATAAGTGTTTGGGTCAGCTGCCTCTAATTTTAAGTGTTCCTTCACCATGGATGCAAACTTAAATACAAAGTGGCCAGCATATTAGACCAAAGAAGTTACTTATGAGATTTGCTTGGTAAGCAGTTTCTAAATGTCAGTTCCTTGTGTAACTTGATAAACTTGCACAGACAGAAGTCTGTTGAACTGGGCAGTAATTAACATGCCCTAATAGGCTTGATTCTTGGGTTTTGTGTTTTCCAGCTTCCTAACTTAAAATGACCTGATCCAGAGTGCTATATTCTTCTTCTTGCTGGGTTTCATACAACTCTTATGGTTTTACTCTATCATAGGGGAAATTTTTTTGCTGACATTCAGGAATGCTTTAGACTTCAAACTGTGTCAGGTGGCCATAACAACAACTCTGAAATGAGTTCACTTTCTCAATCAACTCAGCACTTAGTCGTGCAGCTTCTGTGAAAGCTTAGGTTACTTGCATTCGAGCTGCCTTTCCTGAATAATGAACAGCTGTCAGGCCATTGCCCGGCTCGGCGATCTTTAAAGACATATGGCTGCGTTCTGTCAGTGGATACGATTTTGACAGGGATTAGACAGACCTGCTTCAGAGTTAGAATTTGCTATCTCCTCTCTTCCACTTCTTTTCCCCTCTCCCACATGTATCACAAGCATTACCACTCTGGATTGACATTAATAGAATAATCTAAAGTACGCAAAATAAACATTTATAAAGATTCAGTTTTTCCAGAGAGGCTTCTGAAGTAGGTTGCATATCACCGCAGGGGAGACATAAGCTGTGCTTTGATTCAGCCTTACCTTTCGTACAGAAGGAGAATATACTTTCCCGAGCAAAGCCAACAAGGTCACTTCAGCCTCCTAGCAGCAATCCCTTCAGGGACCAGCTTTCAAATATGCAAATTGAAATATTTGCATTTACAAAAATTCCCATTTCAAATGCAAACATGCATGAAATAAATTCTGAAGTTGGTATGTTATGGCACTCATAGTAATACTGAATTGAGCTACCTGCTTGAAGCTGTGTTGCCTAATCCTTGCTCTGTGCTTTCCAAGATGAGCTCCTATTGACTTCCAAGGAAACTGTGATCCATGATGTGTCCACAAAGAGTAAAGTGCACTAGCTTGCAAGTCTGCACATGCTATCTGGACATCAGGAGGGTGTCACTAGGCCAGTACCTTGTGCCAGCAAAAGATCTGGTGTAGTTTATTCCAACTTGGGAGAAAGAGAAGGAAAGCAAGTGCTGATCAAGTCGCAAAGGTCAGGGCCTTCTGTGAACACAGGGCAGAGCAATGATGAGGTGTCAGGATGGAACAAAAAGTAATGGCATTGCACAAAGTGCATCGGTTTCACCGATGTGCAGCTTTTGACAATGAAGAGTTTGCACATCATCCTACACACCATTGCAGGGATCTAGAATAAAGCATTTGTTGAAGACAAGTGACCAGAAAGAGGGTTTATTAGGATCTTGGATGGCAACACATATTTGTCACTCCTTTTCCACAACTCTGTGAACCAAGATGCTGTCTCGGTCATTGATGTTGTAGCAGATTGCGTCAGGTGCTCCTAAGATTAAGCTGTCCCCTCCGCTCAGGCAGCATCAAGTCACAGGACAGCCTGAAAAATCAGATTACATTGCTGCTGGTGATGAGCAGTGAGAAACACGCTAACAGAAAGAACCATGCATTGGTCAAGGTCCCTGAAGTACACTCTTAAAAAGCAGCCAGATTACCAAATGGAACAGGGCACAACCACCAGTCCAAAAAAATGATAAATTCATTTTCTGCATGTGCATCTTTGCAAGCCTTTTCAACAGCTACTGGCCAGGCACCATCTTGATAGCCTGGTGGGAAATGCAAGCAAAACCTGGGTACAACTGTTAGCAAGTGTGTATGAACACATCTGTATGACTGCCCTGGTTGCTGTAGAAGACTGATCTGTCTCCTTTCCTAAAGAAAACAGTTTGATATAAACTTCTAATGTGCCATATGTATGTACATCACTTAAAAATAGCCTTTTTTTCAAGCATTAAGCAAAAAAAAAAAGTAAGGATAGGATGTTCAGTTAGGTGTAACTCCTTTACTTGTTCTACTCAGCTGTATATTTGCAATCAGTTGGCAGAGCCAGTTTAATAAACGTAGCTGACTATCAAGTGGAAGTGGCCACAAGATGCTCTTTGGTTTTGTGCTAATTATGAATTAGTACCATTAATGGGAATAACAGCTATACTAGAAAAAAATAATGGTTATAGTGGTTAAATTAGAAATATTATAAAAGTGGTAGTAAAAATTTCTCTAAACCAGGACCATTGATTCCTGTGGAAAAAGTAGTGAGATGCAACAGACTTAATTAGAGACTTGGATAACTAGATGATTAGATAATTTTTTTTTTTTCAAAATATTTCTTGGGTAAAAAACAGGTGTGGCCATGCAATACCAAAACTAATAATAATTCCTGGGAATGTATGATCATCTTCACCCAGTTAACTTTTTTTCTTTTGCCTGGCAGACACACTGAGGGGGGAAAAATATCTTTCTACTGTTATTGTGCGTTACTCCTATTTACTTTGGTATTTTGGAGCCCTACTCAAGGTCCAGTCTTGTTTGCAATGTAAACATGAATAAGAAAAATTTATCAATTTGCCTCATTAAGTTTCCATCAAAATGAATTTAAAGCCTAGAAGAGAAATTCAAAAGACTTGCCCTTACTATGGCAACCATACATAAAACCAATCAGAATACAACTGGAGAGAGCATTACATGGCCAGACCTGTCTCATTTGTCGCAGAAAAAGTAAAGCATGGAGAAACAAGTCAAACTAATGTTACTTGAGAAGTTCTAAATTGTCCTGCATAGCTGTTTTGCAATTCTGTAAAAATAACAATGTTGTGGTGGCACTTTTTCCTCAGGAATTCTGCTATGATGTAGACTTAAAATTCCATCTTACACAGGCTGACTGCTAACAGTGAGCTAGGGCACGGAATCATTATCCAGCTCCATTCTTTAGTCGTTAAGGCAACTTGACCTTGAGTCAAGTTTTTGTAAAAGAAGTTAGAAATTCAGCTGAGATATATGCTATAGGTAGACTATATTTCAATAAATATAGTTATTACAGCTTGATGTAAATTACACCTGCACTCTGTTACTTTTTGTCGATCTGCATTCGTTCTCACTTGACAGCCAGAGAATATGTTTCCAGATTGCCTGTTTTCCAGTGCTGTTTCAGTAAGTATAATCTCAGTGACAAGGAATTCATATTCCCAAATATTGTATAACACCTATGAGACAGTTTTATGAGTAAAAATCAAAGAAAGAAAACAAAATACAAGATTTTGCTAAGCAGTTACAAAAAAATTGTTTGAATAAAAATAGAGTATTTCTTCAGAGTGACTACTGAAATTCATATGCTCCTTTTTCTTAGAAGATTAGTATAGTTTAAATAGGCTATTGAATGTACTTGTTAAAATCTGTATTAAACACAAACCGTTTTTGTATTAGGGCTTATTAGACCATGGGCCCAATCACTTTCCTATTCTCTTGCTTTCTCTTGAATACTTAAGCCTGTTGGTCTCTTCTTCCCCTTGAATTTTTCTTTCCAAAAATTAGTTGTCAGCTTTGAGAAATGAGACACTTGACTTTTTTTTTTTTAATTGTGGTATTTTTTATTTCTTGGACTTAGACTGTGTGTTTTTTCATATTGTTTGCTCCAGAAAGGTTGCATGATCATTAAATGGGGCTATAGTTCCATTGTATTTTAAAAAGGAGAAAAAAATTGAGCTACTGAAAACACAAGTACTAAAACTAGTTTCTATTCCTTCAAAAAGCAAAAATGTAAAAAAAAAAAAAAAAAAATCCTTAATTGTTGTTTACAGAAGTCCTTTAAATGAACACTTCAGTCTGCTTTGCATTTAAGTCACCATGCAACCAAAGAACAAGTAGCTAACTACTGCTTTTCCATAGGCTTCTTGACCTTTGGACCTAATACAGTCAAAGGTCACTGGGTCATCGTGTAAAAGTCAGAGGAAAGGAGTTGGGAGTTTTGGACTGGAAGCAGTGTTTTTGCCACATTGATGTATTTGACAGGCTACTACTATACTCTTAATACCATGGTCTTGTATGAAAATGTTTTAATGCCTTTATTTGTGATTACAGGAAGAAAGCAGGTAAATTCTGTGCAACTGTCTTAAAGCATAGAAGGGAACAGTGTTGTGACATACAATCAGACATATTTGTAACTTCATTTAGAGGGAATTGGGAGATATGGAAAGGAAGATTGTTCCTTTTCAACCAACAAACGCTAGCAGTACTAAAGGATAGACCATTGTCTCAAATTGATTTCCCTGAAACTATATGGGAAATTCTATTTCTTTCCCATGAAACTATTTGTAATTGCAAAAGAAATTCCTATTCCACATGCAGATAAAATGAGCAAGTTTAAAAGATTTGGGAAGGAAAAAAAAAGATGAAGATTGTGCTTGTCTGTCAATTCTTGTTAGGCTGGTGGTTGGGGAGCTCATTTCATATATGGAAACATAACAGTTGAAATTCCTGCCATGCCATCCTTCCACCATGGAGGGCATCCACCATCACCAGGAAGCTGTTTTCAGTTTTCTTAGGAGGGTTGTTCTAATTTTCCAAGCCCATAAACTTATGAGCTTGCCAAAGATGCAGAGAGATCCAGATAACAAGGTGAACCTGAATCTTCTGTGTGAGTACTGCAATATTCAGTGGTTTGTCATCACAGACAGGAGGTGTTCCTGTGGCTGTGACCAGAATCTAAACTTGCTTTGATTTCTAGGAACATTTTTCTTTCTCTACAGAAAGACCTTTGCTGTATTTTCATGGCTTTTTGTTGAGAAAAATCTGACAAACATTTTACTGATTCAGATGACTGCAGTGGAGTCATGATCTTGCCCCTTAAATTCATAGATATTTGATCTGTGACTGTGTATTTGATATTTTGATATTCTTTTATTGCACGGTGGAGAAGAGAGAAGTATATACTTATAAGTCAGAGTACTTAATTTGCAGAGTGTGCTGTAAAGTGCATACTCCAGTTTCTGTGATGTATGAAGCCTGGATGCTTTGCAGATTAGAAAATTTGTTACGTATAGCTGATATCCATTAATCACAACTGGTCAGAAGTTCATCCTCTCAAAACTACCCTTGAGAAAAAATAGGCTGGGGAAAGGAATGCTATTGGTATGCTCCCTGAAAGCTACATGAGATGTTAGTCTGTGGATTGTGTAAGTCCAAAGGGTCAGAGGGAAGAGACGTGAGACATCACTGTTATTTCAAGCAGAACCTGAAACGATGTCATGTGTGAGATGGGAAAACTAGTCAAACCTACATCACCAGGAAGGAGGAAAGGGAGGCAGGGGTGAGAGAGAAGTAAAATGTTTTAAACTGAGAAAATAGATGTAAAACATTTTCCCCAGGGCATGAAGGGACCAGGTGCCATACCTGTAATAGTAAGAGACTAACAGGGAGTAATTTCAGATCCTCAACTGCTCTTTTGGAATAGCAGTTCAGGGAAGCCTGAATGAGTTGCAGATGGCAAACTAATCCGTATTTGGATTATGGTCACTAACAATCACTGACAATCACTCTCAAGAAGCTGTAAATCTGTTGTCGGGAAACGACGTTTATGGAAGGTAGTACAATGTAATTCCTTCGTGCAAGGGCATAATTTTTAGTTTGAGACTCCTAAAGGATGAGGGGGGATGAAAAAAAAAAACAAACAAAAAAAAAACAACTTAAAATTCAAGTGTTTTGAATTGTCTGGTGCAATTGATAAAGTGACTGTCTGGGAAGCGGGGGTATCTCATCACTTGGTTGCAGAGTTGGGCCAAGGTAGCCAAGTTTCTACTTTGCAGAACCTTTTATCGCTTTTTAGTTTAACAAGAAATAACTACAATGGCTTGGATTTAACTTTATCTAAGCCATCAAAAAGATTTTCTGATTATGGCTGAGGTGTGGGCCCAGAATAAATACCTCGTTTCCTTTCTGGTTTTTATGGTTGAATTTTTCTAACACAACTCTGAAGCATCTGATGTCTTATTGTCAATTGAGCAGATAGGATATTTAGGGGAAATATTCCACAGTACAAGAGCTGCATTGATTTATAACAGCTGAAGAGCTATTCCCTTACTCACAACTATTTTTATCTGTGGTAAATTACCACTGTGGGAGGACCACAATTAATTCCAAGGATTGGGAAGCTGAATACACAAATATATGAGCTGATAAGATAGTAGTTACATAAAATGTAATTTTTCTCTACCACTCCAAAATTGTTGCTGATCTTTTCTCCTGGAAAGAATTCCGTGTTTGAAAGAGAAGGAAAGGAAAAGAGAGAAGAAGGTCTTTTCCAGGCTTGTGGGGAGGTGCCAGATAACCTGCATGTTGTGGTTGACAACTGTTTAATTATTTAATCAGAACACATTGTGCAGTTATATTTAACACAATCAGTAAGCATCTCCTGAGTGGAACCTAGTTCTGACGGACTTGCAGTACAGTTTTAAAACATCATTTGCAAATTGTCCATCATCTAAATCAAACTTTCTGAATTTGAGCCTAAAATGAACATTTGGCAATGATAAAAACAAAGGAAAATGACATTATATATAAATATTCTTAATTATGTTTTACTACATTTGTGACAGATGATTCTTAGTGTGCATATTTTATGAAAAAACTCAGCAAGGAATAAAAATAGTCTCGGATGACCAAAACTATTTGTTAACCTGTGTAATTTTAATTACAGCCTAGAGCTTTATGAAATATTTGTTGCACTATTCTAGGATTTTGCACTTGCAAGAACGTTTTAGTTTGATTTCACACCTGATTTTTGTTCTGTGTTAGTAATCCTTCATTTTATTGCCTGGTTGTCATAATCATATCACCTAATGTTCTGATTTTAAGTGTTCACCGTTGTCTCTGGATCTTGTTTCATTCTATGTCTTAATCTCCTGGATGACACTGAACTTGATTGGCGTTTTGAATATTCCCAAGTAGAATACGCAATTTTAAAGTGGCTTTGTTCCCTCTGTCTGTCTTTTATAATTTCTTTAAAAGTAATTAAAAGCCAGGTGTTGGGTATTATGATATTTTATATATTGAACAAAACTTTTCCTGCATAATAAAGGAAGGGCTCCAAGAGACACATATTTGGTTACCTGGTGAATATTCAAGAGAATATTCAAACATAACTTGGAAAGGAAATGTCAACTGATTGTAGATTATCTAAGTTGCAGTTTTGCTTGGAAACAATACTTACCCTCATTCACTGCTGCATTCAGAATAGTGAAGTGTTGGAAAAAATGTATTCATCTCTCTCTCCACCTTCTAAGTAATGTTTGTATGCAGCTGTACAAACGTACCTGGCAACACTGGATGGTTGGTTGGTTGGCTTACCTGACTTGTGTTTTGATCCCAAATATGTCATCACATGTCTCCTATACATTTTTAGTTTGAAAGAACGAGCGCTTTCTTAAGCTATTTTAACCAAAGCTCCAAAGCTTCAGCTGAAATGAACATATTCCTTAAAGAAATACATCCGTCTAGAGTCCAGACCTCTAACTTGTGATGTTTCCGGATTTGTGAGTGGGAATTTACAGAAACTTTTATTTAATTTGTTTTCTGTTTTCTCAGAATTTTGTTTTATTAGTCATTGCAGATTATTTTGCTGGGAAAACACCGGGGAAAATTGTCTGAGACATCTCAGAGACATCTCAGAGACATCAAGTCTGACTTTGTGTTATAATGACACAGTTTCCCAAAGCAGACAGCCCTGTTTGGGTTGACAAGCTTGCAAAGGTAGGAGAGGCTGTGAGGAGTGCATTTGCAATGAGAATTTTGGCCTGACTTCTCTAAGGGACTGGATTACCTTAGTCCTGCATTTATTTGTTTTTCCTTGTGCTAACTAGGATTGGGTTTGAGCCTTACTGATTTGTGTATTTCTCCCTCTTCCTTTAAAAAACAGAGTAGAAATTACAAGCCTGAATACCTTTGAGAACATGGAATTCAGGCGCTAAAATGAATAGTTGTGCTGGTGGTATAAGCATGTGGAGAGCAAGAGAAGGCTGAGAAAAGCAATGGTTCTGTTTCCTCCTTTCCAGTTTTATTTTTATTTTCTGTTCACAAATATTGTAGTGCAGCATCCTGATGAAAGTACGGCAGAATTGCCAGAGCGAAAGAGGCTGCCTCTTTCCTTCCTGTACCTCCATGAGAAGACAAGTCAGCACGACAGGCTGGGGCAGGGGCTGAGCCCAGAGCAGCCCAGCTAGCGAGAAGTGAGGGCTCCAAGCCAGGCTCCCACTGCTGCCCTTTCCACCTGCAGGCCACGGGGCTCAGCTCCCCTGCCGGCAGCTCCAGCTGGGATGAGACTTCCAGCACTTTCCCTGTGCAAAAGGAGGAAACACCGTCTGAGAAGCTGGGCTAAGCTGTGGGCAGCTTGCTATCCCTGTTCCTTTCTATGTATATAGTACAGGAGGTGGGAAGGGTGGTGAGGTTCTGTGGGGGACTGCTGCTGTCTTTTAATTTTAAATGTGTGAGAAAATGCTTTGACTCCCATGATACATCTATAGCAGAAGCTTAATTTTGGCATTTTCTTGAGAATCATTTGTCTTTGATTTTGAATCTTTCCACCGATTTTTTTCTTGTGTGCACTGGTTGTATAATAAATGAGGGTCTGTCTGAAGGACCCTTGTGTTTGTGAATGAAATTATTCTGTGAATCTCATTAAAGGAGATCACCTTTCATTTAAATGGATGATCAATATGTTAAAGAAGTGCTGTTCAACCATCCGGTTGCCTAGTGAGTGGGGAGATCTATCCCTGGTAGTCTCATCAGTGAGGTGGAGTAGGATCTTCCATCAATTTTCAAAGCAATTTCTTTCTTTCTTCTATCCACCATCCGTCAATTTCATTGCTATAAAGAGCTATGAAGAAAAACAGGGTTAAAGGTCTGTCTTAAATTGCAAAGAAACCTGAAGTTAGGGATAGGACTGAAAACCCATCCTTAATTTATCTCATTGTGCCTGTGTATTGCAGGTGTATGTTTGCACTTGCACGTGCCGTCATGCTTAGGCACAGAGAGGAGGAGGAAATTTAGGATTGCCATCTCAGTCTTCACTCTCAGTTTCCTGGCTTTTGTGTATTTTGAAAACAGATCTGTGACATTATTTTAAACATCTGCAAGTAGATTATGAACCACCTTTGAATAATGTTATGTCTGGGATGCCCCAGGCAGTAAAGTTTGAAGATCTGTCCTATAAGTGAGTTGTAATATAAGGAGGCCATGTAGTGATACTGCAAGAATTTGTGAATAGGAGGACTTACATCTGACATCCCATCTCGTATTCTTTTTTTTGTGTTGTAGAAAAGGGACTGATCCACAGAGTTCAGGAATGTGCTGCATTGGGCCATATTCAAAGAAAAAATATATTGATAACAATAATTAAAAAAAAAAAAAACTAACAGATTCATTTTGCATTTGGAGATATTGTCCCAAGAGGGGTAGACTAAAATTTCAAAGATAGTCTTTACTACCCACAACCATCTCACCTGGACAGTGAGGCAGACTGATCCGTGTGAGCTGGGGCACTTCACTGGGAGTAAAGCGAGACTTTCTCCTCAAACAGTTTATCTCCATCTGCCATTTTCAGAGACCATGGGAACAGGCCTGCCCTGGTGTCTCTGCCCTGTCTGTACATGTACACTATGCTACGTGTCTCTATCCCTGTGTCTGTCTAATAGGCTGGATGCAGGAAAAGTGAGTATGAGCTATTCTGTTAAGTTCCAAAGTTTTACTGAACTGGTTGGGTGGGTGAGTGGGCTTTGCTTTACTTACCTGTTTCACTAGTTGTGAAGATGGATTTTCAAGGCAACCAAAAGTCATTAAGCTTCAGATTGAAATGAAGTAACTTGATATTTGTTCCTTTGTTGTGATTAAGCACTGTATATTTTTTCTGAGTGCCGTGACCATGGATTATAGTTCTGTTTTAAAGCCAGGAGACAGGCTTTAAATGGCAGGACTTCAGAAGGGAGGAGAGCAGTTTGGGTTTTTTCCTCTTTTGCAGAATTTTTCAAGCTACATAGTTGGACCCATTAGCTGTCTGAGAAGAATGGATTAGACACAAGTGGGATTTGTTAAAACCATACATTACAGATATAACAACGTAAGTTGACAGAGAAGCTGAAGTAGTCAGACATCCAGGAAGTCTCTGAGAATTGCTCCCATAAAGAAAGCATGTCAAAGAGAACAAGATTAGACAAATGGTTTTAGATGTCATAGCCAATAGAGTATTACAGTAACTAGATGATGTTACTTGAATCTGTTTGCTAGTTCTCCCTACCTGCGTAAATCACTCTGATCCTTCTAAATCAGGATGATTTAAAGCAAATCATTGGCATTGCCCACATGTAAAAGATTACAGATCAGACAGCAGGATCAGTTCCATGTCTCAGCTTTTTAATGTTTTCTATGAGAAAATGGAAAAGGAGGAAAAGGGCTTCTGTTTTTACGGGGGAGGAAAAGAAAGTCTTCACATATGCAAACAGGCACACACTGTACATAGTTCCCTACAAATTTTCCATCTTTTGTTATGGAAGTGTGGTGTTACCTAATATAACAATGAATTATCATTTATCAATATTCAAAATTGATGGAAAAATTACTTCCTTCACTTAAATTAAAAGATGAACAGCCATTCTCTAAGGATTGGAAAAGAAAAATCTTTTGTTTTAAAAAAAAATTGTTCTTGCAGCAGAATGCTTTCTATCACATTATCATACCTCAAAACTTAGTGGTTGCATTGATCACATCTATCTAATGTATAAGTCAAACTCCAATACCTTTTTTTTTTCTTGTCTGTTTATTTTTCCCCCTGATATGATAGTTTGTAGAGGAACACTATTGCATGGTATTGTTTTTATGTATTGGTATCAATTTCCATTCAAAGGCCAACTTTATTCCCAAAGTATGTACCGTATCCAAGAGCTGGATCCAAACTTCAACGCAATTCAGGCACAGAGCTGAGGATCATATCCAGGAGGGCAGGCGGACCCAGTGCATAACTCCGCATGAGTTTTCAAGTGTGATAAAGAGGGTTAACGCAAGTTTTGGATGTATAACCAAGACAGTAACTGACGGAAGTAGAAAGATGATCTTACCTTTTTGTAGCTTTGGTGATGGCAAGCACAAAGATACCAGCAGCACAGAATGCTAATACTTATGATAATAAGAAAAGCATTAAATTTAGAGAGTTTAGAAAACAGAAAATGTAAGAGAATGTAATGAGAAAATGCCATGATGTGGCATACTTTTGTTTAATATTTTATCATACTTCTAGGGTTAACTAAGCAGTTACAAACATTTAAGTACATATATAGTACAATAGTGGTATTCCTCAGACTAGAACTTTTGGCCACGTGACCTCTGAGTGGTTGTTCAAATAAAAGACTTAAATAACCACCAGAGGAGCTAAGTCAAAATAGCTTGCATCTTGGCTTATCAAAGCACAGAAGTTAATAAACTGATTTACCTGTTGTGAAACTCAATGCTGTAAATGGAGAATAACCAATAACTTCCAAATATAAGCTATGATGAGGGCTTGTACACACCCCCCAGCCTGAGATGAATTGCTGTCCTTGTTCAGTGTTTCAAAAGACATTATTAAGGGGGGGGGAAAGCAGTTTTGATGAGGGAGTCACTTTAGAGTGTTGGGGGGGGCCTTTTTTTTTTTTTTTAATAAAAGACTTCAGTGTTGGCAATGGGAGACTTAAAGTAGTCTCTTTGTAGTGAGCTCTTTGTGATAATGTGATTATTCTGTGATCTAAAACCTCCCTCTCTGCCTTCAAAGCAGCTACAAATTATAGAAGAAGGTTTCACTGTAAAGCCTCTTCCTCTCAAAAGCTGTAAGCTTTTTACAAAACAAAGAAATTATATGCTTTAGGTCCAAAGCATGTTTGTTTTCTTACTTAGCCTCTAGTCTCGCAACCTGAGAGCAATGGGGTAGTTTCCTGTGTGTGGTGACTCCATGGATCTCAGCTGCTCAGCAGGGCTGGGCAGCACCTTCCCCAGGTGTAAAGGAAGGCTGGTGCCACTCAGGTCAGCCCAGCAACACCTGCTCATAACACCTGAAAGGTGAAACAGTGGGTTGCAGCAGTTACTAGTTCAGTAGAAAAAGCTCAGGTTAGAGTGTAGAAGTTCTAGAAGAACGTGGCTACTAGCTGTAGAGGTAGGCAGCTTTTCTCTTCATAGGTTTGAATGACTTTAGTAGGTCTGCACTTGATTTGTTCATGCTTCTAAATGTGGAAAAGTTTGTCTTACTGATAATCCAAATAGAATGGCTCTTCAATCAGTCTTTTTAAAAACTTTGTTCCTTGTTTAGCTTCTATTTTACATTAAAAATAGTCCTGTATAGTTTTTGGTTTTGGGCTGGTGGTAGTGGTGGTCACTTTGGTTTCCTTGCTTTTACTAAGTGGTTAGCGAAATTTTTTGTGACTCTACTGGGGAATAGTAGGAGGCTCTGATGATATAACCCCACTTAATCAAGGGGGAGGGCAAAAGAACAAACACTACAGGACTTCCTCAGGAGATGGTATTTCTGACAGAAAAGCCAAGTTTATTTCAGCTAGAGCTCCTGCCATAGTTGGGCTATACTCCTTAGGAATCATGGTATGTCAATGATGTGTGGCAATTTGGGGAGGCTTAAAGGAATATCAGCAGTAAATATTTTGTAAGTGGAAACTCTCTCCTGTGTTTGGTAGCACTGAGGTTCCTTGTGTACCCTAGGGTACGCAACATGAACAGTAGAATCTAAAATGCCATATGATTTTTCCAACTTCTTCTAAACTAGTTCAGCCATATTCTAACTTAATGTATATCCCCAAATATATCAGTATAGCTGTCAGCTCTTACTGATTAAGCTATTGTCATCGTTAGAGCAATACTTATTTTTTCAATCATGCTGGGTAAGTTTGAATGTTACTTTTGGAATGAAAACTACAATTATAAGCAACTATAAATACAAAAAGAAAGTTCAAAAGGATCAGCTTTCAAAGACTCAATCTGTAAATGATAACCTTTTTTCGAACTTCATTATTGGATGTGGGGAGGAGTTGCTTCTCATTGGCTATAGTGTCTGTAGGACTATACAAACTAGTATCTCAGGCACTCAGACCCAACCAACTGGGAGTGTGTGAGGCTACCTAAAGGAGAGAAACGATAGCATATATTCTTAGTTGGGTGTAATTTCATTTACAATTCAATGCAGTGATGATGCTCTATACCTCTTGAGATTCTCTTATTAGTGTTAACCTTGCTTATATCTCTGATGCCTTGTTTGTCTGTACCTGTGCACAGCTGGTTCTGTTTAAGCCCCTAATTGCTTACATGTGTTTAAACTGCCTATGAGCTCCCGAGTTGTGTTGCAGACTTTGCAGTTGTTTTCAAGTATGGTCCATAAACTTATTGTCCCTGTCCATCTTCAGAATCCCCTTCTTTGTCTGACGATTGTTTCAGTCTGTTGATGCTGCATTTAAACAATCTCCTTACTGGGGTATGGAATCAATGAATAGAGAAGAGAGCCCAGTAGCATAGACTGAAGTAATGAGTGCTTGGATGTCAAAAGCCAAATCATATTAGATGATTATACATCTGTGATGTTGTTCAGTGTCAGTATTTGTCTTTCTGTTTACGCTGTCAATGTAAAGTATTGTACTAGCGAATGCTCTTTAGCTTAAACGTGATAGCACCTACACCAAACTATACCAATTAGTCTTGAAAACATATTCCAACTTTAAAATAAGTCATTCAGTTGAAACAAAGGTGTTCTTGTTGCTGCTGGAGCTCTTACAAACCTCCTGGTTGTTATCAGACTACATCCTGTCTGCATCCTTAGCTGCTGCAAAGTGATGTTAATGAGGATTTTAATATTAGTCTAGCAGGCTTTCTGATCCTTTACTAAAGCTCAGGGAAGCAATTAGCTGTGAAACACTCTGAAGTTCCTATCATGAAAACTCGCCTTTGTTACTTAGAGTTTTGCGTTTCCTGATATTTGCTACTTTTACCACAGTGTGGTTTAATAATAGAATATGGAACTTAACACTGTCTTGGACTTCTCTAATACTTATATTAATAATTTGAGTTGAACAGAGTTACAACCTTACACAGGGTTCTAATATACAGAAATCTAGAGGCAGCTTTCAGTGCAATTTTCCACATGTATATTCTACAGAAAGCACTTCTGTTGGCTTGCAGATCATAGAACTACCAAACTTCAATCTCAAACAGGAGTTTTTTTATATTAGGAAGAGAAACTGTTGTTCAGAAGTGATTGCTATCTCTGTGCAATGTTGAACTTGGAGCGTGTATTTGAGACTCTCCTAGAGGGAGCAAACATGACATGTCTGCATTAGGAAATTCAACTGCCAAGTGCTAACCTCAATGATATTGCTGAAATATTAAAAATCAATCAAATAAGAAACACTTGAAAAGGTTGTTACCTTTATTCTTTAATTTTTTTTGGAGACCAAACAGTTAATGAGAGTTAGGTTTGATGTCATGCTGTGTAGATACACATGTTGCTGAGGGACTACTGGTAAGTGTAAGTTGTTATTGCTCTAGGAAGGGTGTCTGCTTATTGACAGGGGACTTGGAGGGAAGTAGGGCTGTTCTGGGAGGCTCACACAATGCCTGTAGTGTCTGATTCATTTCAGTAGCTCGTGCTTTATTACTGGCTCTGAAGCTGTAGCAAAATAGTGGCTGAGAGAGAAATCTCCTTCTACTTCAACTGGAGGCATAGCTGTTTACTTTCCCTGCATAATTGGGGATTATGGGAGAAGAATTCTGGTGGTTAAGAAAAGTTTTGTGCATGGCGTCTTGCATGTGATGATTTGATCAATGAGTGGTGGCATCCCCACCTAAGCAAAACTGCTTGGAAGAGGTTTCTTGCTTCAAGAAAAGTGTCCATCCCTCTTTCTTTATTACTTCTGTTTTTAGCCTAGTGTTTTTTAATCTTATTGTGAGTATTCTTCCTTTTCACAAAGCTGCCTAGTCCTTTTAATTGTGCCAATTCTTATTCATAGAAGAATAGTATAAAATAAGTGGGGAAGAAAGTAGGATGTACTCCTTAAAAGGCAAAGATGACTCTTGTATTGGGGAGGCAGGGGATGAAATGAACAAAATGAGATGGCATCACTGGCTTCTTCCATGTGTGCACTCAGTGAGCAGCATCTTCCTAGTGCTGTTTGCAGCGCTCATCTTATAGTTCTTTATCAGCATTCATTGTGCCTCAACTGAATCAAGATCAATTTCTGTTCAACAGCTAATTTGGGTGCACATGTAGGGTGCATGACCATGCTACTATGGACATATGTGTCAACATACGTATCCTGTATTTGTTTTCCGTAGGCTTTATAGGCTTAGTTTTCTAAAAGATTTAAGTCGGAAACTGCTTTCTCAAAGTTGGGACATGGAGTAAGTGAATTTCTCAAGCTTCTTGCTGTTTCTTTATGGCAGTGTAGTGATAAGCGTAGACGAGAAGCCGCATGCTGAGATGTCAGAATCCTTAAAAAGATGTTTTATGCTGTGTTAAGGATAATGTGAAGTCCTCCAAGGAGATGGATTCACCTGATCTAGTCTAGTTGTTAATTTGGGCTGTGGGAGACTGATGTTCAGGTACCCACTTTGCCTTTTTCCCCAGGCTGTTTGGGGGGTGTGCCATAGCATTTCTTTACCACACCACACTCCTGTAGAGCAGTGTCACCTGCAGCCTGGGCTTGAACCTGTCTAGTGAGTCCTGTCTGCAGTCAGCTGGTTCTGCTGCTTTAATGAGTGCTCACCTATTCAGAAGTCTCTGCTTCGTACCACTCAAGTAGGTGTTTGTATTCAAAAGCTACGCCCACCCCCTGCTGTGAAACTGATGTTTTCCTTTGGAAGACAGGCTTTTCTTTTAAAAAAAAGAAAAAAGAAAAAAAGAAAAAAAGAAAAAAAATGGATTTATGGAAAATGTTGCTGTTTTGTGGTAAAGTTGCTAGGTTGCAGATTGGCTGAAAACTAAACCAACTGATAAAATATGCCAAATCACTGTGGAAGCCCAAACTTATGTAAGCCATCCTGATTCAGAACAAATTAGAGCAAAGATATGAAGAAGGTATTTATATATCTGCCACTTTCATTTTGCATGAAAGAATTTACTGTGATGGAATCTGGAAAGATATGTCAGTACTTTATGACTTTCTGTAAATGATTTGATAAAAAAAATCTTTTTACATCTATAAATATTTGATGGCTTTATTGCTGTATTTCTGTATTGTGGTAAAATACATGGCATTTGCTTTAGCTTAAAGTTTCTTTAACTGACACTTACTTGCTTTCATGTTTCTTGTTCATAGCTCTTACCTTTGGTAGGTGGTGAGAACTATCCTAAAATTGGATGGTTTCTACTCCAGTGGGGAGACAGCTGAAGGAGCCTACATCTTTCAAATAAACACTTATGCTGAACAGTGACTCCCAAATGTGCTCCTGCTCTCTTCCACAAACTTTGTCTGCTCCACACGGAGGTGAATAGGCAGCTCCTGTGTGTGTGCGGAAGAGTTGAAGCTTTCTAGCTCTTCTTCACATGAGAGCAGTTCTGATCTGAGTACAGCAGGCTTCTTGTATGAAGTGCTCGCTAGTCTACCCGAGCAGACCTGAGGACAGCTGTCAGTTCTGTAGTCCTCTCTGATGTTGGGTGGTGCTTATGTGAACAACCTCATTGACGTTTACTAGGTATTATAAAGAGTATTAAGAGGTATTGAGGAGAGCAGGACTAGCCTGTTCATTTCAGAGAACCCACTGCATGGCTTGGGATTTTATTTAAGACGGAAGGGAGATCATAGGCATCAGAGCATTAAATAAATGAGCAATCTGGCCTACCTGGGCAGAAGTTTGCCTTTTTTTTTTTTTTTTTTTAAGTTGGGAAATGTCACACAGGGAACACTGCAGCGTGAAGGATGGAAGGAGACCTGTGCCATGCACTTGGTAAACATGACCGGGTAGCTACTTGGCTACCAGAAATCAAATGTATGAAGTGTGTGTACTGTTTTTGAAACTCAGCTGAGCATAAGTATAATACTACTTTGTTTCTAAACTTCTGCAAAGGCACACATAACCATTGGAATCTCACTATACTTGTATACAAGTACAGTTTTAAAGGATGGGCATGCTACGTTCTTCACGTATGTCAGAATGTCACAAGTGTTTATAGAGATGAACATATAAAATAAGTGTCTTATTCAAGTCTTTGGTCATGGTCTTAACTATTTTCTCTCCATTAATTGAGGTGTAATGCATTATCTGTTTCTGTTCTGGACTATCATGTGGATTCAGAGAATCCCTGATTTAATTTTCTTGGATTGTCACTGGCTATGCTCATTGGCTTCTAACAATTTTAAGTTGATTCAGAAAGCCTATTGGTTCAAAATATGCCTCTCCGGTATAGCTGTCTAGTTCTCTCTGCCGATAACTTCTGGAGCAATTACCAAGATGTCCCTGAGATGTTCTCTTTCTGGGAGAGAAGAGGGGTTTTGTTTTCTTCTTGTTCTTACATGCGTGTGCTAATCGGGCAGTCTGGGAATGCGCTTAAAGGCACGTGCTACTCCTCCTCACTGTGCAGGGTAGGACAGTCGTGTGTGCGGGAGCATGCAGTTTTAGCTTTCCGCCTTCATCCTGCAGAGCCTGTCTCTGTGTGGGGACTGCACGTAACTGCCCCTTGTACAGGGCTCTATATGGAGCTGTAGCCAGATACGGAAGATGATCTGTGACCTGTTTGTATTCTACCACAAGGAGAGTAGAAAAACATTTTGTCTGGGCACAATGCTTTCAATCTGATGTTAATGTTTAAGATTAAGCAAGCAAAAGTTGGTCTTTTCAAAATCCGGAACTATCTGCAAGCCTTGTCTGTGTACCCCAAAATGCTACTGCGAATCAGCAAAGGGACAGCAAAGCCACGAGCCTGGGAGCCTTGTGCACAGGGGAGCTTCTTGATGTTTGTGTGTCACTGCCCAATTGCTCCACCTTGTCAGTCAAACTCGATGAAGCCTCCAGCTCCATCACGGGGGAGAGTTATGGTATGAAATGCCCACTGGAGCATTCCGTGGGGAGCTCCTGAACTTCACTTGTGCTCTGCAGCTGTAGAGAGAGGGTCAAAAGAGGTCCTGAGGATGGCAGCTGCAGCATGAATTTTTCCCCTGTTTAAATGGAATAGACCTTTCTAAAAGTTGAATAGTAAAAGTTGAATAGTAAAGCCCCATGCTTTAACATGAAATATGCGTGTGTTTCAACTGACTTGGAGGAGAGTGTGCAGGGGAGTGCATGAATAATCGTTTCATATCCCGTAACATCCTGCCTATTTGAAATAAACTTGGAGAAGGAGGCTTTGCTGAACATCCCTGCATCTGTCAAGTACATTTCATGGGCTCTTGAATGTGAATGGCCTCCTCTTTTTTTTTTTTTTTTTTTGAAGATAAACATACCTAATGAGTGTTATCTCAGCCCTTACAGTATATTCTTGTTGATTTACATGGTGAGGGGATTGATGAATAACCAAGTGTGCAAGATCCTAGTATCCTTCAATATAAGGCTGGTTTTGAGTTGAAGATGTTGTTATTCCTATCTCTACTTAAATAGTCTTTCGGATACTTTTTGTTGTCCTCTAATTATTTAAAGGTTAGGTGTCATGATGCTGACCCAGCAAACACTCTTTAAGCATCTCCAACAGTGGAATGCTTACTTGAAGTGAAACATAATAAAACTAGCCTAACATTACACAGACTAACTTGATTTTATTTTCCAACCTTTTTTCCTTTCCCTGCTGTAAGTAGATTTTTTACTTACCATGGATATTTTTTTTTTTTTTTTACTTACCATGGATATTCCAGTTAGAAATGTAATCTTAGAGACGCCTGTAGGGTAAGTAGGCTAAAAAAAAAAAAAAGTGCGGAGATAGGTAGCTCTGGCTTCGTGCTAAAGTTTCTTTTTTTAAAAAAGTTCTCTTCTTTTAAAAAGTTTTATTTTTTTAAAGTATTTTTTTTTCTTTCCCCCTTGTGGTTACCAGATGTGAGCCTTTTGAGTGATTCAGTGACAAATTCCCAGCATGGCAGACGAAGTCTGGTACTTGGAGCACAGGGAGAGATGGCTTCTAGTCCAGGGTCCTGTCTTTTGATGTATGATTCTGTAGAAGTCACTGAAGTTATTCCTCTATTTATGTGATTTTGGAAGAAGTTTTGTATTTGATAAGGAAACTGATTCAGCCATTCATGACTTCA
>VXAA01005381.1:8555-90615 GCA_013399115.1 Anseranas semipalmata | reverse complement strand
CGGCCCCTGGTGGTGCCCCTCACGCTGGAGGTGGAGGTGCTCTTCCAGCAGCCGCGCCTGCTCAGCCGCAACCTGCCGCTGCCCGTGGAGAAGCTGCGGGGGCTCAGCGCGCCGCTGAACAGCGAGGTGCTGGGCTTCCCCAAGGGCCAGCCCGGCCGGCGCTGCCACCTCACCCTGCTGCCCCCCGCCGCCGCCGGCCCCCTGCCCGCCTACGGGCGGCTGCTGGACGCCGAGGGGCGGCCCCTGCCCGCTGGCTACAGCGGAGACTGCTCCGCTGTGCTGCAAGTGGGGATCTGCTACCAGCATACGGTAGCCACCGCCTCCCCCGGCCAGGACCGCATCACGGCGCGGGTGTCCATGCTGCCGGCCCCGAGGAGTGGGAGTACGGTGTTGGTGCGGATCCGCGAAGGGGCTGCCAACATGCCGCCCAAGCCGTGCTTCCTGGCCCTGCTCGTGATGGAGGTGGACCAGTTCACGCTCACTGCCCTCGCTCTGGACTTGCTGGCTGCTGAGGACTTGGAAACCCCACCTGACCTCCTGCTCTTCAATCTTACCTCCCACTGGCCCAGTGACCCACAGCAGCAGGGCTGTCTGGTCAGCACTGATGACCCCAGCAGCAGGCCCATTGATGCCTTCTCACAGCAGGAGGTGAGGGAGCTGAAGATTGCCTACCAGCCCTCTACGCTGGACTCAGACCAGGAGCAGCTTTTCCAGGTGGAAATGGAAGTGCTGGGGATGCTGATGGTGCCTCCTCTGAGCCCTTTGCTTTTGTGATCCTGGTAAAGCCCATGAACACATTGGCCCCCGTGGCCACTTTCAGTTGTGTGGCTGGCCCGCAGCTGATGCTTTTTGAGGGCCAGTCACGGCCCCTGTCTAGCAACTTGGAGATCAGTGATGAGGACAATCTGAAAGAGGTGAAGGTCTGGATTATACACGGCCTGCAGTATGGGGAGCTCAAGGTGCCAGATGTACTGCCCAGCCGCAAGTACTTCACTGCTGCAGAGCTGGTAGCAGGGAAGGTTATTTACCAGCATGATGGCAGTAAACATAGCTACAGTGACAATATAGTTTTCTGCATGGCAGATGGACAGCACCAGGTGGAATTTCTGTGCCCCATCACCATTGCTCCTGTTGACGATCAACCACCGCTGCTGAATGCAAATACTGGCCTGGTGCTGAGTGAGCACCAGACTGTCCAAATCTCACCGTTCGTCCTCAGTGCCACAGATGTTGATTCTGATGATCCATCTATCCAATTTGTCCTGGCTGGGGAGACTCAGCAGTGTCTTTACTACAGTCCCACCACTTTGGTGGGTTGCTGTTGCGTCAGGCAGAGCCACCAGCATCTTACAAGAGTAAAGAAAGTGGAACAGGACTGGAAAGTGACTCTTCTTGCCCCTGGCACTTCGTACAGGATGAGCATGTGTATGAGAGGGTGGTGAATGAGTGGCTGCAGCAGGACATCCTTGATGGCAAGCTGTTCTTCAGGCACACAAGAGCTCACAACACCAGCCCAGCGATAGGCCATGTTGTGTTCCAGCTGCAGGATGACAATGACCCCCCCTAACCGATCAGGGGAGCACGTGCTCGCTGTCAAAGTGCAACCAGTAGACAACCTGCCACCTACGCTGTATCCAGGTACTAGCCTGCAAATGACAGTGCAGGAATACCAACTGACTCTCTTTAAGAAGCGCTATTTACGGTACACTGACCTGGATACAGATGACAGAGAGCTGAAGTACACTTTACTGACACCCCCAACTGACACAGATGAGAACCACTCTGTGGTCATGGGGGAGCTTGTGTTGGCTGACAGTCCTGAGATGTCCATTACACGTTTCACCCAAGCCCAAGTGAACCACCACAAGGTGGCATATCGGCCTCTGGATCAAGAGCTAGGGATCACACCATGGGTGGTTCAGTTCACATTCATCGTAGAGGACTCAGCTGGCAATTCTCAGCCAGGTACTTTTACTCTCTTCCTGCAGCCAGTGGACAACCAGCCACCTCAGATCACCAATACAGGCTTCGCTGTGCTTGAGGGAAACAGCTTCCTTCTCACCAGCAGTCAGCTGGATGCCACAGATGAGGACACAGATTCAGACCAGGTTGTCTTCACTGTAACTCAAGCTCCGGAGCATGGTCATCTGCGTTATCTGGAAGAAGGTGTGATGGTGCAAGGAGAATCCTTCCTGCTAGATGATATTGCTGGTGGGCGCATCTCCTACAAGCATAGTGGTGATGAGTTCACTAGTGATTCTTATCAGTTGGAAGTCAGTGATGGAGTACATCATGTGCCAGTCATAGTCAGGATTGCTGTGCAGGCTGTGGATGACGAAAGCCCTAGGATTACTCTCCCTGGTGGTCATAGGCAGGTGGGAGCAGCCATTGATGTCTTGGAAAATGGTGCTACTGAAATTACCACATCACTTATCCAGGGTAAAGATGAGGATACGGATGACTTGGTTCTGACCTTTATTGTGCAGGATCCACCCAACCTGGGTGATATCCTCATGAATGGAGTGTGATCAGACAAGTTTACCCAGCATGACCTCATCAATGGAGCAGTAGCCTACGCTCACACCAGTGGAGAGATTGGCTTGAAAAAGAGGTATGATTCTTTCAACCTCACCATTTCTGACCTCTACAGTGAGCGGGTGGTGGGAGGCAGCACAGTACAAAGGATACGTGTGGCTCTAAATATCTTGCCTGTGGACAATATTGCACCTGAAGTGATGGTTGGGGTAGAGCCACTCAGTGTCCTTGAGGGAGGGAAGAGTACTCTAACTCTGGATCAGCTGGATGTAGAGGATGTGGATACTCCCAGAGATGACATCTTGTGCACTGTCACAGTTAGTCCACTTCAGGATATTTAGAGAATGCCTCTCCAGCTCTGGGGTCTGAGAATTCTAGAGCTGGTACTGCCATCAGTGCTTTTTCCATCAAAGATGTTCGTCTGGGTCATGTCAACTATGTGCAGAGCATTCACAAATGGGTGGAGCCTGTGGAGGACAGATTCACTTTCCAGTGCTCTGATGGCGTTAACTTCTCGCCTCACCAGTTCTTCCTTATTATCATCATCCCCACCAATGATGAAAAGCCAGAGTTTGTGCATGAATTCATGGTGCTTGAGGGGATGAGCCTGGTGATTGACACCCCCATCCTCAATGGAGCTGATGCAGACATTCCTCCAGATGAACTACGTTTTGTTATTGCTGTCCCTCCTAAGCATGGGCAGATTGTGCAGCAGCTGTCCACAGGCACTGTGCCTGCTCACAGCTTCACCCTGGAGGAGATTCAGGAAGTTTCCAGCACCAAATATGAGCACGATGACTCCGAGACAAAAGAAGATAGCTTCCAAATTCAGCTGAGCGATGGGCACCACACAGTGGAGCAGAATGTGCTGATTACGGTCATCCTGGTAGATGATGAGACCCCCAGGATGGCAATCAACAGTGGGCTGGAAGTAGAGATTGGCAAGTCAAAGGTCATCTCTAGCCGGGACCTTCAAGCCACAGACGTTGATTCAGAGGACAAGAGCCTTGTTTACGTCATCCGTTTGGCACCTGTGCAGGGTTTCTTACAGCATCTGAACAGACAAGGGGAAGTGCTGTGCAATGTTACACAAGATGCAAACTTCACTGAAGATGATTTAGACCAGGGTTTTATCCGGTATATTCATACTGGCCTATGTGGAGTGCGTGATCTGATTAAATTTGATGTCACTGGTGGTGTTAATGCCTTGATAGACAGGTACTTCTATATAACCATCAGGGGCATCGATATGGTTTTCCCTGAGGTAATCAACAAGGAGGTAACTCTGAGAGAAGGTGGAAAGGTGACACTCACAACTGATCTACTCAGCACAAATGATGTTAACAGTCCTGATGAAAATTTGCTCTTTAGTGTCACCCAGTCCCCAACACGGGGACATTTGGAGAACTCAGACAGTCCTAGGATACCTGTTATTTCCTTTACTCAACTCCAGCTTGCTGGTAACAAGACTTACTACATTCACACTGCAGAGGATGAGTTGAAAATGGACAGTTTTGAAGTTGAAGTGACGGATGGGTATAACCCTGTCTTTCGCACCTTCAGGGTCTTCATCACAGATGTAGACAATAAAAAGCTGATTCTAACTATTGCTGACCTGGTAGTTGAGGAAGGGGAGACCAAACTGATCACCCCTTTTGAGCTGACTGTGGAAGATGGGGATACGCCTGACCATTTACTCCTTTTTCACAGTCACTCAGGTTCCTGTGCATGGCCAGATTTTGTACAACAACAGCTACCCAGTCACCAGCTTCACCAAAGAAGACCTGAATGAGAATCTTATCAGCTATAGACATGATGGTACGGAAACCAGACAGGATAGTTTCTCCTTCTCAGTGACCAATGGGACCCACGCAAACTTTTATGTTTTCCCTGACACTGGCACAGAGACCCATCGACCCCAGATGATGAAGATTCAGATCAGTTCGCTGGATAATGGGGTGCCACAGTTGGTGGTGAACAAGGGTGCCTCCACTCTGAGAAGACTTCCAGCTGGACCCCTGGGCTTCCTGATCACTAGCAAGGCACTTAAGGCAGAGGATCAGGACAGTCCACACAAGCTGTTGAAATACACAATAATGGATGGGCCAGAGCACGGCTTCATCATTAATACTGGCCTCGGAAATGAGACCATTAGAACATTTGTACAATGTTGGTGCTCTTGATTGGATTAGTTTATAAACAGTAGGCTCAATGAGCTGATATTTTGGGGTATATTATTTGAAACGTTGTTTCAGGGGATTTAGAATGTAACGTCTTTTAAACTATGAAGTATATGCAAATGATCAGAATTGTAATACATGCATTTTAGAAATGAAGTTTTGTTTTACCTGCAAAGACACAATATAAAAGTTCTGTGGTGTGCGTGCATGCACTAATGCGTTTCCTAGTGTGTGTTAAATGTACGACTTACTGTGTACATAGCATGGTACAGCTCACGAGAAGACAGGATAAAATCTGAAATGGTGATTTGCAGATTCAGTGCCAATTTATTTTTGAAGACTGAAGTACCTTTTTGTGTCCCTGGAAATTAAACCGAGGTTCAAAAATCATTATTGTCCTCAGAGAGAATTGTTTGGAAAGGTGCTTAACATTTGTGCACCTCACTGGATTTAGCATTAAAAAAAAAAAAAGGGGGTTGAGGGGACGACACCTACTATAGCCTCAGTAGTTTGGGTTGTGTATTGTGTGATCCCATTCCACAGGGAAAGCTCAGTACATAGGGAGGCCTTCTTCAGATCAGCTCCAGCAAACCTGTGCAGAGGTTCTGTGCCTGTTCTTTGTAAATGGCCCTGTGCTGCAGCTGATCTCAAGCAGTTCTTAGGGTTCAGGACCGTCATTCATCTGTGCTGGATAGCATAGGATATTGAAAACTTTCACAAGGAAACTTCCAGCCTAGCCTTTGCCTACCTCTAGTGTACTTTGACTATCAGCAAGAGGAACAACATCTATCAAAATTCTGATGAGACTCTGTAATAGGATTAGAGCTGTCTATTATTATTATGGGCTCAGGTATGTTACCTTTCTTCCGCAAGAGAAAGCAATTTGCAAAGAGAAAAAGTCTTTATATTGTGAATTTATCTGTAACTTCCAGACAGGTTGTAGCTTTAAGATTATATAACACAAGTTATTTTTAAAAGTCTGTAGTTCATCTCTCAAGCTACAATGTTGTGAAAATCATTTGCGGTTCATTCAAGAATGTTTCATACATTTTCAGTTGTCAGAAGGCACCCAAATCTGCAATGCCAGAACAAGAGCGACTGGTAATCCCAGGGGAGCAAGTATTTTGGTAGATCAGAATTAGGTCTAGAACAGCTTAATGCTGAATGGAGTATAAAGAACATTTAGAGATATCCTGAACATATTTGTATTAAATTAAATTGTTGTTTATTTAACAGAAGTAAAAGCAAAAGTAGAAGACTTCTGTGGCACAGGGAACTACACATGCAACTTTGGGGTAATAGAAATATTGTGATGGTTTTCCCCCTGTTCTCTGGGAATATCAAAGTTGTACCAACTTTTAGACCTGCTTGTGATTTGTATAATACATTCTTGTATTCATTCCCAATATACCTGCAATAGTTTTGTGTGTTATAGAAGAGCTTAAAAAATTGTTCAAAGTTAAATTGATTTTTTTTTTTTTTTAAATGGGCAGATCTTTACCACTAATAGAATCAGCTATAGTGAACTAGTTCTTCTTAATGTGCTGAAAAACAGCAGAGAGTAACTAAATTCATGTTGGGTTGCTGAGTGTAGACCAGTGTAAGAAGTCATGCCACAGTATGCAAGTTGGGTTGCTGACATTCTTTATCTATAGATTATCCAAGTAAATGGTAAGTAATCAAATACTAAAAGCAGAATAAACTATGTCCTATATTCTGTAGTAAAATGCTATGGTGATTCATTTAGCATATTTCTCTCATAGCTGATATTGATGAAAAGAAGATCAGCTACATCCTGAAGGAGGGTGATAATGCTACCAGTGACATCTTGTATTTCTCCATTGAAGACAATGGTAAGATTAAGATGTTTATGCATGTCTTAGAACTACACCATTTGGAAGAAGGATGACTTTTATTTAACATGAGCAATTATTTCTTTAAGTAATACGTAAGATATTTCTGTATAAGTAATAGGTAAAAGTGCCACGAACACGTATCAAATCAGGATATTTTGTTCATTTTAATGTATAATGTCACAATTAATGCAAACTGCTATGACAAACTATGAATTCTTAATGTAATATACCATACATCACTGTAAATTGAGGTCACATTCCAGGTCACGAGTTCCTGAAAGTTGTCATGATACTGTTTGTTCAGTGGCCTTTATGAAGGACTGTTGCGAGTGACAGTCAATCCTTCATGGCCAGTGGTGCATATTACAAAACTTCAACCATGCAGTGTGGAGCATTGATGGTTTTGGAATCAAGGCCAACTACTGAATCAAACAAGAAAATTAATACTTACTTTTGTTAAATAAGGAAAGTTCAGTTGCTCTAGATCATGGCTGAGAGCCTGGTGAAATGGTAAGATAGACTGGTAAAGTACATTTTGCTCATTTATATGCATACGTTGTTTTGCATACATTGTTGTTATTCCAAAGGCTTTAGTTGACCAATGATTATTTATATCAACTGATACATCTACATTGCATTTTTTGCATATTCCTTTGATGTCTCCCACTTAAATATCTGTTTTGTTCTCCTTGTGTGTTGCTTGTTTTTTTGTAGGCTGCAATATTTTTCTCCAGTCATCTACATGAAGAATTCTTAGCGAACTTGATTCAAAATTTTACATGAGTTCCTATTAATTAAGGGGAGACAGGAAGGTTCATAAAGTAAGTTCTCAATTCACTTGAATAACATCTGTAAGGATCTGCCTTTGCAATAAGCTCTGTAAGCTTTCTGACCACTTTGATGTAATCGTGAGTACATAGGTGGTATCAGAATAGCATTTGACAGAAAGTTGAATTTGTGAGCATTTCCTAACAGGCTTCAAAACAAGTTGTAAATACCATTAAAATATTTTGTCCAAAGTTGGTAGACTCAGTAAAAAGAAATCAATATTGGCAGTATGTGGATAGTCACTGAAAAGCGATAGGTTATTTGAGTTTGCTAAGGCTTCCTGTTCTAGTTACTGCAAACCAGAAAATACGTTATCTTGGTCTCTTGAAAACCAGTTACTGTATTCTGTCTATAATCAGTCTGTTTCTGTTCTTGTAGCAGTGTAAATCATTGTAGCTTAGAGAGTTAACTGGTTTTAAGTTAGCGCCAAACCGGAAGATAGTTGTTTCACCTGCAAGCCCATCATCTTTTTCCAGAGGTAAGATGAAAGATGGCAAAAAATGAACTGCGTTCAAGACATTAAGCGTTAACAGGGACGTAGGAATTTTGGCTTACGGGTCATACAGAAGCTCTGCATAGTTCAGAGAGGATAAATGCTGCTCTTGGCCTCTCCCATTAGTATGTGTGGTCCTGTACTGTACCATAGTTGTGCATCTTCCCTCCATCACTGGCTTTCTTGAATATGTACAGTGGGCTTCCTCTTTTAATGGTGTGTCAAGTGTGAAGAGAGGAAGTTGCTTTTGGTTACAACAGAGGTACTTCAGTATTACTAGGTTTACATAGATCTTAAGTCTGGAGGTTTTTGCTAGCTATCAAGGTAAACTGTTTTGTCCTATACTACTAATAATGTAAAGTAAAAATACTCTGTAAAGAGATGTCCACTGTTTGCTATAAACCAATCCAACCACAGGTAAGCATGTGCCTGAGAAATAAGCATTCTGTTATGGGTTAATAACTGTCTTGCAATCTGATTAGCTGAGACATTTTGATTAGCTGAGATGAACCCATTTGTTTTATGACTTGAAGATGAATGTGAGAGCCTTGGATATGACTTCCACTATTTTCTTTATACCGTTTGTGGGACAACATATAATTTTCAGGCAGTGCACTGAAGATATCAGTTAGCAAAAGAAGGAAATATGACTTGTTTATTTTCAGTTGTCCAAGAAGTAATTGAGCATTTGGAACCACTCATTTGTTATTGTCACTTTGTTCATATATGAAAAGTTACATAGCTTAAGGGACATTAAAAATCTTTTCAATATTAGATCAACCTTGGCTCTGGTTCATTGAGATCCCATCAAGGATAAGTTTCTCATGTTTACAAATGAAGTTGGAATAGTAGGCAGCTGGAAATGCACAATATTTGTAGTTTGAAGGAAATTATTTCCTTTCTAGTTAAGGTTTGGGTAAGCAAATCACTTTATTCAGCTGTGGTTGTATCAGGCTTCAGGAAATTGGGAGACCTCTGTTTCACAATCAAAGAGTGCACCAACCCATACCTCATGGCTGGTACTTCGTATCCTTGGCAACTTCACAGCTGGAAAGATCTTGTTTAGGAGCCAGTAGCGTAATAGGGAGACAAAGCTACGACAGACTGAAAATGGCTCTTGCTTTGTGCTTCCTCTGGTTATGCTGAAAGAAAAAGGTTGGACATTGGCCAGCTGAGGGGGATGGATAAAACAAACTAAATTTCATAGGCCAATTATTTTCTAGCTATTTTTGTAGTAGTATGTAACTGATGCTGTTAAAATCAAATAGGGCTATTCATTTAAGAAAAAATGAAGATGCATTCCTCATCTATTTTTGCTTAGATTTCATTTAGCCCACAGGAGAAGGTGCTGTGAACTGCCACCTGTGTTTCTTACAGACATCATATTTTGCTGTCAGTTGATGAATATATGAGTCTTTCACCAGCAATGGCATGACTAAATGCAGTAATAATAAGGAGAAACAATGGGGAAAAAAAAGAATTACATGACCAAACAGATGGTAATTCTTATTCCTTACATGCTCAGGGACACAAAGGAGTCAGTTACTAGATGTTTTCATTAACAGCACTTTGAGTCTTTGCTAAATGGAGTGGTTCTTTAGCTAGATTACTTCATCATCTATCTGCTCCAGATATCAAAAAAGACAGTAAGAAAAACTGTGGCAATAAATGTGTGCAGCTATGCTTACATTGAAAATATGTACCGACTGAAGGGTTTTTGTATACTGACGTGACTGGCACAACTACAGGAAGAGTACATGGCTCCAGGAAGGTGTGCTGAGTGAGTAACATCTGGAAATTCACTTAAAATTTGTTTGGTGTGGGAAAGAAGGTTGAAAAGTCAATGCTGTCATTACTATTATAGCACAGGGAAATGCTTTTAAAGGAAATTCTATCTGGATTAGGCTTTTGATGGCTTTGGTGCTTAGAAGTACGTTAAACATATTCCACCAGGGATGTTTACCTCCCAGAGGAGCGCCTAAAAAAGGCACAAGTGTAATAGCTGTTGTACGACTCAGGAAAAAATATCTAAACCCATAGCAGGAGAAGAGAACATACACTGCTTTAGTACAGTTGGCAACTGGTTCAGCAAAACACAAGAAAAAGCCTGCCATTTTCTGTGTTTTTATGTTCTAGCTGTATGAGGAATGTGAGGAAAACCATCTTAAAAGCATTTAATGTTGCATCAGTACAAAGGAAACTCTGAGCAATGAAACCAGTGTGTGTACTGTTGTTGTTAAATGTAGAAAACGAATGTGAGGAGAAAATGTGTGTATTTTTCTGTCTTGCCACTTCCCTTGTACAAGCACAATCAAGTTCTTTCAGACATAAGTATTAACCTCTAATGTGAGAGTATACCTTTTGAAAAATAGCATTTTGTCTAACCTGAGGGTAGGAAAGATTCCTTTAGGTTCTTTATCTGGGTAACTATTTGTTGTGCTATTTAAAAGAATTGTTGGGAAACCTCTATCAGTGATATGTGTGAGAAAGAATGGCTGACAGTAAGTTTTCAGAAAAGATGGTCCATCTAATTTGAGGAAACTGTTCCCATTCCCACCATTAAAAAGAAGATCTGGGCAGAAATACTAGAATTTTAACCTACTAATCATGGTGCACGCTGGCAACTCTGAATTGTGAGTGTCCAGTGTTGAGCCTGCAGTTCATTTCACAGACCAAATGTTGGTCGAAATTGAATCCGAAGTAGGTAAGTTTCAGCTGTTTTTAATGTTTTATTCTTGAGCTGAGTATACAGATAGCATAATGTTAAGTTTGTTCAAAAGATTTATAATACAGCAATGACATGCAGTAAACCCAGAGTGGTTATTTTTGACTTTACCATATCTGATTTTGTAAGCATGCATTATTTTTTGTTAGTGATTTTCATGCAAAGATCATCTTAGTTATACTGATTAGTCCAGTGCCTCTGCACTTGTTTTATGTTCAGTGAGGTTTTGTCTGAGTGACTCTTTTTCATTTACCTGTAGAGTTCACCTTGTTTGTTTTTTAGTTTAGAGTACACTTAACCTTTTGATGCTCCTGCCATTGCTGCCCTCCAGACCTTTTTTTCAATTGCTGTTGCCAAAATAGTAATGAGAGGTTGCTGATACTGACAGCTACAAGGTTTTGCTAATGTGAGCTTTGTGGGACTAGTTCAGGCTTCTTTCAAACGTTGTGTGAAATGCGGTTTTAAAATTTAAGAATTCCCTTTGGATAAAGGAATCCTACTGAAATGCTCTAAGGAGTATTTGCAAACCATAAAATATCAAGGAAAATACTGTATTATGTACATCTACCTACCCATAAGTAGCTCTGGAGAAAGGAAAACTTAGAACATGATTTAAAGTGTGAATTTGTTCTGCGCGTTTTGCTTGATGCGGTCCCAGCTCCATGGTGTTAAAATATGACCAAGCTACAGTTAGCCGGAGCCTTGCTATTTGTTTTAGTTGCCCAGGGATTTCACTCAGAGGCCTTCTCACCCATAGTTGATTGATGCTACTGCAAATTAATTGTATGGGGAAGGTGGGGTTGGGTGAAAGCCCTGAGGAAGTATGTCATTTTTCCACCTTTTTTCTTAGCTTTTGCCTGTCAAAGACTTTAGACTATTATGATAAGGAGTTGTTCCAGGGGCTGACCCAGGCTTCCCTGATGTTGATACAAGGAACCTCAGCTTTTTATCTTTAAGCTTGTAAGCTTTTTTTCTAGACAAGGAGTGTGACTCCTTCATTTTGAATAACCTCTCAGAGTTTTGATTGAAGCTGGCACCTAAGAAGGTAAAAGAATACAGGCTTCCGTAATTCTGTGAATTGCACAGTTCTCATAGATTCTAGTACAGTATCATAGTAAGTCATATGCTTATTTAGAAAATCTAGAAATGTTAACGATATCCAGTCACTGAAGAATAGGTATTCTTGTTAACGCATAATGCGCAAGTAAAAAATAACCCCTCAGCAGAATTAAATGGTGTTTTGTTGTTTCCTTTTCTAATACAAACTGAAATGTGGCAATTTGGGCAGCTTGTTAGCAATCCTTGGCTTGAATTTTATCACCTAAACTGGCAGAACATAGTTACTGCTCAAACTTAATATCTGGTGAGGTTTGTGCATTAATGACTGTATTTATCTGACACGTCTATCTACTTTTACATGTAAAATCTCCGGTAATTTTACTAATGAATTTTACAAATCAGCCTTGTGTTACCGCATGCAAATCAGCATACCTTCCTTTTGCTAAAAATGCCACCTTTTAGTAGAGTTTTTGCATTTATCTCTTCACATCCACAAATATGAAAATAGTTTGCAGACATTGCAAGTATTGTTTTACCACTTTCAGATATAAAAGCACATCATTTAAGAGGCAAAGAATTTCCAGCTTATGAACAATCTCCAAAAAGCCTTAAAAAACAAAAAAGAACAACAACAACAAAAAACCCCTACACTTCTCCCAAAGCAAGTTAAGTAGAATCTTTAAGGAGTTTACAAAAACTTTTGATTATTGAAGTTTGAAAACTTTAGTCAGCAAAGATTTATTAATGCAACAAAGCTTGTCAAGGAACTTCCACTGCAGGATTCTTGAATTCAGTGGGAAAATGCCTTTCATTTTTAATGTGTATTTGGTGTGCTGTAATTGGTTGCCTTGCTTGACAGCACTGAATGATGCATATTACCTGTGTTGACCTCAAGAATGCAAAGCCAATAGGTGGGGATGCTTTATTTTGATACATTTGTTTGCAAAGGCATTTTGTCTCTGCTGAAAGGAGAGAACCTGAGCAGCTGTGGAATGAAAGCACTGAAATGTTTCTGACACTGCTTTGATTGATACCTTCATTTATGGCTGTTTCAAGATATGCACTCTACAGTGTTTTCAACTCTAAAGCGAGATTTTTCAAACGGTAGAAGTTACACACCTAAAGACAAGGTTTTATTTATTTATTGTTTATTTTATTCGCCCCTGTGAGTTGTTGGATACCATTTCTGCAGATGCAAGTTTTTTATTTTTACTACTGTGTAATAGAGGACTCTTACCAACCTCCTCATGCAGTCTAATAATAAATGTTTAACAAGGAGATAGATGCATCGGGAAATCTGTCAGGTAAATAGATGAGAATATATTTAGAAAAATTAGGTGGTTTCGAATAAACTGCTTTGAAGTGTGTAGGGATAAGATGCTTTTAAGCATCTAGAAGGTAATGTAGAGGTTATGTGCTAAAACAAGGCAACAGGCACTGGCTGGAGTTGGGGAGCTGTGAGATGCTGTACAACTTGACGGTACAGCATCTCTTGTGGTACAGTTTCAAATGAAGTTTAAGGAAACCTGGTTCACATTAGTGTTGGTTAAAGTACAAGCTGCAACTCTCAAATATATCATATGGAAGCTCAAAGAATCCTAAAAGGAGAGAAAAATCCAGAAGAATATTTTAATTAAAAGTAATTATGACAAGGAGAAGAAAAACTGGTGTAGAAGAAGCTTAGTTCCTCAATAACAAAGTGACTGGTACTGATAGCTGCAGTGACTGCAGCCAGCTATCTCTTCTGTGATCTTGAAGAAAGAGCTGACAGCCAGCTAGAGACAGCTGTGTCCTGACAAGTGAGGGGGACAGGAGCAGAGTGGGTAAGATTATACAATACAATTATACAATAAGCCCAAAAGTTTACAAGCAATTGGCAACCAATTGTTCAGATGGACCAGCCATTAGACAAGTGCAGAATCTGACTGGAGATCTGTACTGGGTAGTGGTTCACTGTCAAAATGGAAGAACATCGGGAATGAGGACCTGACATGGATCTGAGCTGTTCAATACTTTCATACAGGTCTTTGGTGACAGAAAAAGAAAGTATCTGATAAATTTAAAGGAACCTCAAGTGAGGCAGTGCTCCAGCTCCATTAAAAAGCAGAATTAGAGGCATAGAATTATCTTACTAAATTGAAGAAGTGGTGTTTAAAAATAAATATATTATTAACACAGGTGTAAGGTTATGACCTGAGATAAGAATGATCATCTGTGCAAAAATTAAGTCATGGGAAATTACTTAATGACTGAACGCACTGTTCTGAAGAAAAGGATCTGAGTGTTTTACAGGGTCACAAGCAGGCCATCACCTGTATATCACCCTTTAAAAAGAAAAAAATAGTGATCATACTGGAATAGATTAACATGATGACAGTATTGTTTTTAAGATGCAAGAAATAATTGTTCCACACAGTGCTAATAAGTCCCTATTAGACTTCTTGTCCAAATTTTGTCTGAATTTTTAGAGAATTTTTGTCTGAATTTTTTTTCTACAAAAATTGGAGGAACTGTCCCGGGAGAAGAAATGAGGATCACCATAGAACTAGAAAACTTGGCCTATGAGAAAAGATTAAAGGATTTGGGATTGTTCACTCTGGAGTAGAGGAGACAGATAAAGGATATGGCAGTTGTTTATACAGGTAACAATATGAGAATGTAGTGTTCCTCACTGCAGTGGTTAGCAAAATTTACTTTTAACAATAATACTTTTCTAATAGGAGAAGTTACTAGAAAAAATTGCTCAAGAATCTTGTGTGATCTCTGTCTTTGAACATTTAAAAATAGACTGAACATAAATTGAGCTTAGGTATAACTAATTTTACCCTAGGTCAGAAAGATGTCATAGCACCTTCTCATAGTCAGCTCCAATCCAAGCTGCTCCTTGTTTACAAGGAAAATTTTTGTTTGTTTGTTTTTAATTAAATGTTTTTTGACAATTTTATAATGTTTGCTTTTTTATGGCCTTGGGTAAGGTGATCTGCATAATGGGGGATGTTTAGAAGAGAATAAATTGATCCAGCTACATGTTTTGATTGGGTTCTCATCATCCTGTATATTGAAAAATACTGTCTTCATTTCTGAAGCTTTTGCAGATGCAGTGGTGTTCTCCAGAACACTCATGGTACAAGCTTCCATTACTTTCTTAGGAGCTTTGCAAGAAAGCATCTTCAAGCTTTTTCCCTGCTATCCCTCAGACTGGGGAAGTTTACTGTAGAAATCCACCAAAGTACATCAACATCCACCTCCAGATTTTTCAGCTGTCCTTTGCTGTGGTGCTTACAAAACATTTTGGTCACAGCGAGACTATGCTATGTTGCTGCTGCCTGTCATGCAGACTATCATGTTTCCTCACATTGTCCCCATTCTGTTTCTCAGGTGACCTGTCCTTTTGTTCTGTGTTTTTTTATAATGTCTACCACAGGGGAGTCCTGGTATATGTGTTCTCTAGTGTAATAACTAATAGATGAGAGCTGTTACAAGATTTTCAAGAATTGTTTAAATACAATTGAATTTAGTTTGGTTTTGACAATAGCAAAGACATGCAAGTATGTGCCCCAAAGCTTGCTGTAGCCTCTGAGTAATACAAAATGGTTGCAGTTTTGACCTTGCAGAAGGTATTGAGTTGTTCATAGCAGGTTGCTTTGATGAATAACAAGTCTGTTTTTCATAGTGTCCATAAAACAGATGGGGTTTTCTTCTGTTTTTGTTTAACCTTTATAATATTGACTGCATAAAGTGTTTTTCTGTTTGTTTGTTTGTTTGTTTTGTGGTTATTTTTTTATGTTGAGCTCTTTAAGTTTAAAAGAATATTCTACCTCAAAGGAATATTTAGGAATTTATGCTAACATTTGGCCATCATACTTGCAAGTTAGGATGTAGTCATTATTTTCGGGAGATGGGGTTTATATCTGCATGGGTTTGCTATGGGTGTTTCTGCTAGTGGATTCATGGGCCTGTGATTTCCCTTTCTAAAGTCTTTGATAGTATAAGTAGGTAATTTTTTATAAAGTATTATTAAAAGGAAAATATTTGCATTCTCTAAGCTTTTCCAGTGAGGGGAATTTTAAGCATGAGGATTAAATGCCCATTCAGAATGGTATGAAATGGCTTCTAGTTTAACCTCTTGTAATTAGAGGGGTGGAGATTCCACTGTAATTCCTTTAATATCTGGTGAATCATCTGAATAGACAGATGGGTAATTAGGAAATGAAATATACCTTCAAAGTGCAAAATATGAACGTAGAGGTCATTTATAATGTAGATATAATTAACTTTAAAATGTCTTTTTATGTGCTTTTCTGTTGGGTATTGGTCATGCCATTTACACGTGTGATACATTCAGGACAATGTTGTTATTACTTCCTCTGTCACTATCCAGAAATTTGGGGAAGAGAAAAGAACGTATAAACCTGTTCCATATAATATGCCTCTCAAAACCAAATGCAAATGTATCCATTCTGTTCAACATGCACCTCCTATACTAGCCAGAATGGTTTTAGGATACTATGGGATTCAGTTCCAGACGTTTGGAACTCAAGCTGAGTTATGCAAAATGGAAATTAGAATAGCAGCCAGTTGCAGACTTCTTATCTGGTTCCACCTAAATTTCCTTGAACTTCATTGTCAGTATCAGCCAATAGCTTCTCAACAATAACCTCTTTGATATCTGAGTCTAATACTTTCCATTTGTTTCAGCCTGTTATCAGTTCTTAGAAGTCAGCTATTCTGAAATACTAGAAGATGCGTTTAAGTATTGTTATTCATCTGGAAAAAATTGAGCATACTTTAATGGACAGAATGTGTAGACCAGACATTACACCGAAGAGTTGTCTGTCAAAGGAGCCTATAAAGGGTTTGTATACCAAGAGTTTCCAGAACTCTTGAGGCACAGCAGCTGTATTTATAGCACTCATCTTGATGAAGGTGGTCTCAGCTTCCCCCTTGTTAGATTCATCTTCCGTGTAGACAGAGTGCTCTTGTGCTCTTCCTAAGGCAGGGCCTGCATTGACTTTTCCAGGTTGGCTGCATAGTATGGGATGCGGTGGAAGAGTGCAGGATTTTCTCCTTACAATGCTGTGACTAGGAAAATACTTCTTAAGGTATTTGACTTCTCATATGTCATTTGAGCTTAACAGGCACCAGTGATGAGATGACTTTCCAAGGTCAGCTGTGTTCCTGTGAATTATTCTGACTTGTGCTCTCCTTACCCAGCGTGCATTTCACTTTGTTAGGCAGAAAATGGCTCCACAGATCAGCAACAATCACAACAATCACATCAGCCCTGCCTAGGCAAGAAATATTTCTGAAGTTAGGCAGGTGCTTTTTCTGACACTGTACGGGTTTATGACATTTCTTTGTAATTGCAGATTAATAAATAAATAATATATTCTTGTAATTCCCAGAGAGCAAAATTCTTTCGTACTTCTCAGAGGTGCTGTCAGTTTTTCAGCCTCAGTCTCTACTTAGAATGCCACTATAAGAAGCATTCCCTAATGACGGCCTGTAGTGTCAACTGATTGCCAAGTTTTGACATGTTGATGTAATTTAGGGAATTATGAAGGCCATAACTTTCCAAGACAACCATCATGTTTATGAACCCTGCTAATTCCAAATGTGGATAAGTCAGATTCCTCTTGTTGGAGTACTCTAAAGGTCAAACTAGAACATAAATCTCTTGCACTGATCTTTGATTTACGCAATCTCTAAGGCCTCTCTGTGAAGCCTCAACTTCTTCAGGCAGGGACCTGAAATGCCAGGTATATTCAAGTGTGTTGCAAAAAAGCATTGATTCAGGGTAGGAATTTAATTTATGACTAAAGCTATCATTTGCGTTGTGGATAGACAGTTTTATCTTACATTAACACACATGGAAGGTCACCTTTTGGAAATGTAGAGGTGTTTTGTTTATAATAAAAGCCCTGCATTTCTGAGTTATGATTAGCATAAGATAATTGCATGCTTTGTGCTTTGAACATGCATGTTGTCAGTCATGATGTTATCTTTGCACAGAGAATGATAAACTTCATAATATATCTTTCTTCCCTACTTAATTTGACAGTTACGAAATGTAGTGCATTTTGGCACTGACCATTTAACAGCATAACTGAAATTATATTTTTTCAGCATGGAGTATGCAGGCATATTGCTTTGTATGAATTCATGCACTGATCTTTCCTTCTGCTTTCTCCAAAAGTAGCCAGAGATTCAAAGAATTGTTGGTCTCCAAGAAAAGGACTGCATTTGTAACTGTACGATGAATACTGCTTGAAGTACATACAAAGAATACTCTTTTATCCTTTTTTAAAACGCTTGTCATGTGTATCCATTCTGATGTATAAATCTTATCTATATCACTTTGACCTTGTTCCAGCATAGTGAACAAATTGGGCTTCTTAATCAGGCAGCTCAAACAATAATAGTCTACCTCAAAATCCTGCCTCTGATTCACCTGAAAGATTTGTGGAGTTCTCTTCCAATCCAGGTAGTAAATTGTGAATTCTTATATTCTGTAAGATTACATTGCACAGTCATTTCATCATAGTTATCATGAATGGAACACTATACCTTTTATTAAATTCAGTAAATGAGAGGCACTACATAACTTTATTATTAATGGTTGTTGTCATCTGCTGACATATTTGGAGATTCAGGATTAGCGTAAAGAAAATGCTTGCCAAATCAGTACATTCGTAGGTAGAAGATATCATTCTTCTTTGCGTACCACATTTGATAACTCAGTCATCAATTTTTCTTCAGTGGCAATCTATTTGCTTGTGAAGTTTGGCTCTTCTTAGGTTTGCAGCAGTTATTTCCTAATTTCAACCGCAGTATCTGCACCGTGAGTAAATGGCATTGAAGTCACTCATTTGCCATGTCATGAAATTGCTACTAAGCCTTCATTGCAATACTGTATGTAAATGATGATGAAGCTCTTACCCAGGGACAGCTTTTTTGCTTCATGAACTCTATCAGTAGAAGTGAGCAAAGTTCTATTCAGAAGCTTTCATTTCTATTTTGGGTTCCTGCTTTTCTTTCTCTTTTACACAGGCTTGTCTAGAGAATGTTGTGGCTAAGTGTGATAACATGAGCACCTTTCACAGTGCTCTAGTGCTTCTTTAGATTGTCTGCAAGATACAACTAAATGAAAAGCAATCATTCTCTTGAAACAGAGCAAGCATGCTTGTTCAGACAACCCAACCAGCACTCCCTTGTGAGGCTGTCAAAGGATAGGGTGTATGGGCAGGCAGCTTTATGCATGAAGAAATCAAGACTGTCATAGAGTTACAGGGGCAGAAAATCAAGAGAAAGGGAGGCAGAGTCAGTCATCACTTCTTGTAATGCTTGTCAGACAAATACCAGCGTCTGTAACATTCCCAGAGAGGCTGCAGGTCATTGCCCTGTTGTGGAACTTCAGCCAACGTCAAGTGGTTGGAGAGTTCAGGAAACCTTACTGTCGTCATCTGTTCTCATGTGCTGCTCTTGCTATGGCTCTGTAAAATGGCGATGTGGCAAGGATCTTAGAGACTGAATTGGCATTTCTCCAGGATTAAAAGGGAAGCTTGCAAATGGATTGATAACTGTTTGAAACAACTGATACTGTGAGGAAGCCTAAATTAGATCAGAAGTATTAGGTTGGATTAAGATCAAAGCGCAGACAGACCATAAATACATGTTAGATGATGACTGGGGAAGGAGAGTTCTAATGAAGAATTTATCACACAAGTTTTGCCAGTTTATCAGTGTAAATGGCTTTCAGAATTCTTCAATGTATTTGTCATTGTGAAGATCTAATAGAATTCACTGGTAAAATCATCTTCAGCGTATAGATTGTTAATAAATTCAATAACGCACAATTTAGACTGATTAAATGAGTTGGTTGATGTTGCTGCTTCTACAGTGGTTGATAGTTTCTGTAATTAATCTAAATGTGGAAATGAAGATGATTCCTTGGAATATAGTTTTTAGCATAATTAATGCAAAAAAGGATGGTGGTAGAAGAATAAGTTACAGTTACCAGGACTTCTTTCAGGCCAAATACAGTACAGAAAAGCAGCAACTTTAGCATTAGCTTTACTTACAAATATTTTTCAAGGAACACTCAGAACTTTCTGCAGACAATGCACTTCCTTAATAGTCTTCTGCATTATAAAAATCCAAGAACCATCTAGAGCAAACAACTGACAAGTTTCTGAGTTCATTTTTGAAAAAGATTTTTTTTCTTTCAGAGAACTGGTTAGCCAAAAATTCAGTTTTGTGCTTGTTCTAATTAATGTGGAAAGTGACTAATGATAATTTTTCCAGAGACTGTACAAAATGTTGTTACCTGAAGCACTGCAAATTAAAACAAAAGACAGACAGCATCTCTGCTTACATTTCTAGTGTCTTTCCTATCAAGTGTTAAAGAGCTCCGTCTTAGCTTTCCTCAGGGGCATGTTCCAGTTTTTTTATTTTATTTCATTTATTTATTTTAACTCTACTATACTGATGTTTCTTTATTCTGACTGTCATTTCTCTGCCTCCTTTCTCTTTTTGTCTCCTGGTCTTTCCAGACAAAGAGATTTTTGTGAAGTAATAGCTAGCAAACTCCTATTTCCCATCTGTCTTGTGTGTATCTTTGTTGGACTATAGGCCTGATTTCATGGTCAATTGTTTGAGCTACTTGAGTAGATGAAGATGATCAAGTTCTTCGTAGCTGAGAAGCAGGAGCTAGACTTAACTCATAACAAGCAGAGCATCCAAGACTGTGTATGTGAATGACGTCTAACAAATTTGTTTGAATCTCTGTAATAATATAAAGTTGCTTGAAGGGACAACTGGAAATTCCTCAAATGGTGCTAAGGAGTGCCTTGGTGACAGACATCCTTCTCCAGTAGCTCTGTGTCAGTCCCTGGTCCATCTCCCCTCGAACCCTCCATTTTTAAATTTTCCATTCCCTTCTAAACAGGAGAATGTTTCTAAATAGAACATGTCATGGCTAGACTGCAGTTACCTATGACTGAGGTTGTTAGAAGAACAGCAAAAATTATACAAGCCTTAGGAATCACATGATACAAAAATTCTCCTGAATTTTCTCCTACTTGTACTATTAAATGCAATTCCCTAGCAAAAATGGTTTATTTAGAAGTACAGTGATGATGGCTTGTTGTGAATACCAAGTTCTCTTTTGCCAGAACAAAAAGTCCTGGGCTTGTCACGAGCAACTATACTTGAAAATGTTGTTTATAGTCTCTGGAGCAGCAGTAAGCTTGTTTGAGGGCTGCTTTTACCATCCGATCTCTTCCAGTGTGTTCAGGTATCAGAAAAACTCCAAGAATTGAGAAGGATGAGTTGATGGAAAATACCTTCCCAGCCTTGCAGGAGAAAGCACGTGCCTCCATGCTACTGCAGTGAATTGGAGCATGGCTTTTGTGCTCCAGTAAGCTACACTGGTGTAAATGAACAGTGTGTTATCGTGACTTCCACCAGATAAATAACTTCAGTATAGAATCACGTACTGCAGCAAAGCATGTTATTATTAGGCTTTAAGGACATTTTTATCTTGAGTTAATGGCTCCCAGAAAGAGAAGGACTTTAAAGATATAGCCTAAACGGTGAATTATAACAAAAGGATACAATACTTGATTTAAGTGGACAATAACTGATTCTGGGTAAAGATTACTAATTTATAAGAAAAGCAGTCCAAAGCAAAGCAAGTAAATCAAAGAGCATGGGTAAAAGCACTGGAGTCAGAAATGAAATAATGCTCCTTCCTCATCAAGATAATTGCTGCAGGGTTTTGTTTGGTTGTTTTATAAAATGCATGTAGTTTTTGTTATACCAACAATACACTTCAACCCTGCAGTCCCAGAGAGCCCAGTGTGTGAGTGGGGAAGGGTAGGCATTGCTTCTTTGCCAGCGAAGGCAAAGAAGGTGTATGACTTTTGGTCTCCTGCTGTCCAGGCTTGATTCATGTTTCACCATAGGTACTGGTTCATTCTCAAATTACAAATTTTTTAGTCAACTTCCAGGTCTATTGGAATTCAAGAGGATGACAAGATGAAATCCTCATAATTGGGTTGGATTTAAAAATGGAAGACAAGGTAATTCAACCTGTGCATGCCAGCCCACCACCACAAGCTGCAATAATGGGATGGGCTCTAATGAAAAGTGAACAACAATATGCCTGTTCCTTTAATCCCCTCTCTAACCACATCAAACAGGAAAAAAAAATCGTGAGTATAAGCAGCTTTATGCAGTTTGATTAAGGTCTCAAAATTTCCTGATGATAAGTGAAATTAGGCATGAATTGTGAAAGACCTATTAAATACTGATTTAAAGGCCATATGAAAGGCTTTACTGTGAGGCGGTGCCACTGTTTTAGGTTTGAGCACTGAATATGATCAGGTGCATTTTTTGTTAGCTAATTTTTACTCTTCTGAAAGTTAGTGCTCTTTTCCAACACCTAGATTTTTTTCCTATTTTTACTTTAAGTGTTTATAAGAAGTAGTGCTCTTTTTTTTTTTTTGGCTGTTCAGCAGCCACTTTTGACGTGTGTTCTGCACTTTGCATTTAAATACTTTTTATTTCAAAAAAAGTGATTTTATAACTTGCTGACTCTTTGTTTTTATTTGTGTGTTCTGCAAAGTCAACTCTAAGGTCTTTTCAAATGCTGGCATGGCCTTAAAATGGAATTTATTTTATAATCTGACTTAAGGTGTGTGGGAGACCAGAGCGACTCATTTCTTTAAAAAGCCATTCCACCAATAATACAGAGTTTCTCCAAATTTTTCTTTTGCCGAGATGAAAAATAACTGTTAAAATGAAGAATGAGAGAGCTTGGAATAGGCCAAGGAAGATTTTTCCTGACTTTTTCCTGAAGAAAGTATATTTTCTAGGTTGATAGCCTATGTTGTTATTTCAGCTATTGAGACATTCAGGAGAGGAAAATCTACTTATAGTGTCAGAAGTAAAGACAAAGAAATATTCATTTTTTAAAACGTCTTCATTTTGCAGTTTGTATTTACAGTGTTAATTTTATAGAAACTATTTCTAGAATTAAAAATGCATGTATTTTTAGGAACATCTAAGTCCGTTTATGAATTTTCAGTCTGTGGTTGTTGTAGGCTGTGTATTTATTTATTTGAAATTTCTTGGAAAATATTTCTGTCAAAAGAAAGCTTTCCTGAGCCTAATAGCATGCGTGCCTGCTGCTTGTCTGAGTAGCATGTTAGACCTAATGTGCATGCCAGCAAAGCAGGAAGATAAAACAAGATCAGGGAGTAATGGCAGCTGTTTAGCTGGTCTGCTCAGAACAGCTGCTTGCGCCTTCTGAGACAGAATCTTTGGTGATCACAGATACCAGCCTGAGAATACTCATTACAACACAGCCTGGTATTGTGGTATACAAGAGCAAAAACCAATCATCAGCAACAAAACTGTTCAAAACCATTTCTAAGTACATCTATGTAAATACGGGTAAAAGGAATATCTGGGGCAGGGGAGAATGTTGTGTTATTTTGTTTTGTGTTTTAGTTTCTTGGAAATTACTTCTCTGAAAAAACGACCACTTGAGGCATAGTGCAAGATGCGTTTTGACACAAACTGCCAATTTCCCAACGAACTGTGTTTTCTGACCTGCTATCTTTCCCTTGCCTGAGAATTTGCAAAGATTTTTGTGCAATGGGAGGAGGACTGCCCATTTGTGACTGCTACCCCTTAAATTTTAACTAAAGTTACAAATGAATTTAAATCTTCTCATCCCTCTCATCTCCCTTTGTAAGTTTTCCAACTTTTGGAACTATTTCCCTTTCATACATATGTATATTTACTTTCCTTCTCTGAGCTGGTGGGTTTTGTTCTTTCTTCCTTCTGTGCTTCTCAAAGTTCTCATTCCTTTTATTTCCTTCACTGTTTATTCGTCTGAACTGTTTTCTCTCTTTCTGATCCCTTTCAGTAAATTTTAGCTATCTGCAAATCAAAGTCAACTGCAAATATGCATGCATCCACAGAGCAGCTGTTGTAAAGAAACATAATTTCACTTGATGGAATTGATAGAAACCTTGCCAACCACCCAAGCTAAAACAAAGTCTGAGATGGTGGTCAGATGTACTTTTCACCAGAGCAAAAAGAAAGAAAGTGTTCTGCCATTTGGCTTATTAATGTACTATTCTTTACTAATTCAAAACTGCTGAATATATTTTTGGTCTGTCTCTGAGGGTTACACCAACAAAATTTATGTTTCATTGCATGCAGGACCCATGTGCCAAGCACATGACCAACTTTTACCTCCCTGTATTAATCTAGTCTTTTCCCCAGAATCTAATAATACTTGGAATGACATCAATCCTAACATAGGGGTAATAAAACCAAGAAAGCAGTAATAAGGATAGTATTTTTAGGAAAGCACTAAACATGAAGGCTGTCTTTTATGAAAGTCATAAGATTTTTATGAAGTTTTCTTTGACAGGAGAAAAACAGTGCTTGCTTTGTTAGATTGATGAAGCTGATTGTATGAGACATACCTTGAAGGCTTCTCTCTTTGGGAAAGAAACGGTTGGTGGACTGTATAGTGAAAGAGTTATGGGCCTTATTAATTAATTAATTTCCAGGAGAAAATACATATAGAATATCTGAAGAACGATGAATATGTCTTTGCCAAACAGCTACATAGTGGTGTATTTACCTACACATTTAAGTGTGTTTTTTGTGTGTGTGGAAGAGGAGGCTGTATGTTTTGTATGTACGTAGGAGGGCTTTGCAGTGCAAACCCTGACCTCAGAGATGTCAGCGCTTGTGACTGGAAACACATGTATGGGTGGTCCCATTACATGTGGGTTTTAGCTCTGTAAAGGGCCATATAGCAGTTTGTCAGTAATTTCACACTTGAGCTTTTGACTGCAGTTGTTGACTGATAGGAAATTTGCTGGTTTATCGTGAATTTATTCTTGAATTTAAGTTTTTTCATATTGTGGGCCTTTTGATTTTGTTTTTTAATCTAGCCTGAAATCAGAGGTTCCCTTTGTTTCCAGTCATTTGTTTCTAAGCTGATGAGTCTTTGTTAATTTGGAGCACCAAATTAACCACTGTGTTCGGTCTTACGTTGAACTATGAAAAAACAAAACAAAACACTGGAGTCTGTCAAGAGATAAAGGCTCAGGGAAGACATCTAGCAGACATATAATGATCACACTAAAAAGCATTTTTTGTCAGCAGAAATAATGTCATCTACTGGGACGTTTCTGAAGATAAGTAGAATACTGTCTATTTTCTGTAATGAAGTAATCACCAAGAAGCAAGTATGAATTATGCTTTCAGAAGTCTTTTTCCAGCCTACATGCACCAATACGGTGTCAGCGAAAGCAGTAACCAAACAGCTAAATCAAATTTTTTGAAAATATTCCAGCTGGTAAATGGGTGTAGGCTTCAGCTTGCAGCTGAGGTGGTTTTAGAAATCCATTTTTCGTCAATGGTGTTTTCACAACACCGCTGAATGACTTGCACTTTTTCTTCAAAGGCACAATTACAAATTGTAACTACCTAAAACATCTTAAAATTGATTCCAGGCTGACAGGTTTTACACAGCCATAACCTCCCTAATCTTTACTGAAATTACATGCAATGAATAATCTAGAGTAGCTTCCAGTTAGCAGGAGAAGCCTGTGCTGGACTTTGCCCTACGCTTTTTAAGGGCCTGAGGCAACTCCTATAGAGATGTTAGTGTAAGAATTTGCAACATTGAAGCAAATCAGAATTACGTGGTGATTTTTTTGAAGCAAATCAGAATTATGTGGTGATTTTGATTTACGTGCCAGCTGGGCACTAGTAGAGAATTAAATCCTTTAATCCAAAATTTCTGGTGCTTATTATATTAGGTGCTTGAATTAGTCAGTTGATCTTGATTGTGACCCTTCAGTAACTGAAGTACATAATTATAGAATAGAAGAATAATGTTAACCAACATCAATTTTAACAACAACAACAAAAAGATGCTGAATTCAGCTTGTACTCATGTTTGATGTAGCATAGGCACATGCTAGAGTTGTTAAAGAGACTCAGTAATGTGAGGCTGCAGTGTGACCCACCAAAAGCCTCCCAAAGAGTTATTTTCACAGCTTAATCCTGCTCCTGACAGAAGTAATCTTTGAAAAACTAATCTTTGGGAGCTAATAGGTAGCTCGGTTAGGGAGCTGGTGTGCTAAGGCACGGGCTGTGACCCCCAAGCTAGGCTCCATCCTGTGGAAGGTGTGTGCCAGTTGCCTCTGGAAGCTCTGGGAGAATTGAGGCATTGTGGTTCATGTGATGCATCTCTTGCTCTCATATCTACAGGTGAAAAAGGAGATTGGTTTTGTCCTGAGGTAAATATAAGTGTATTTAAGCTATGACTTCAGGGAATTCTGGTTGCATTTTGCTAACTGTAAGTACGTAGTATTCAGGACACTTTTTCTGTTACGCAGGGGGGAATGTGTTAAAGAGTCAGCCATTTCGACTGAACTGGGCTTGGATTTCGCTGGAGAAGGAGTACTATGTCATAGATGAGAATTCCAAATTTCTGGAGGTGACCATCAGATGCAGAGGATATCTGGGAGAAACCTCTTTTATCAGTAAGTAAATCTTTCATGTTTTAAATTTATTGCAACCAGAAAGGCAGCTGCTAAGGAGCTGTTCCCCAGCTGCTTGTTCCTATGTTTATACAATAAATGCCAAATAATGAGAATAACTGGTATAGATATTTATTGCTCAGACATGTCTCTGCGTTTCATTTTCCAATGCTGCCAACCAGAAATCTAAGTGAGGATATATTACTGGAAGTAAGAACAAATCAATAAAGTAAACTTCTGCCGTTTATCCAGTGCTTTTTCCTGAAATCAATTGCCAAACGAACAGAAATTGGGATGCTCCGTCTCCTGCTCTGTGCCCATTCAGTCCTGGAACATGACATTTTGTTTCATTTTGGCAGGAAGATACATTTCATAACATATTAACTTTAGTTGATAAATAAGTTATTTGTCCTAGATGTCTTGAAGTAGCTGGTCTCTGCTTGCAGAACCAACTTGTGGAGAAGTGAGTTACAACTCCAGATTTTACAAGGGCAGTGTTATGCTGGCTTTTGAGCAACAAGAAAACTGAAAGCTACTAGAAATTCTCAAAGGGTTATCTGCTGACAGAGGTGGCAGGTGTGAAGCACACAAGTTATGAGTGTACTGTCATGGGATAGCAGGGTATCCAATTGTGACAGCTCTGCAAAGTAAATAGAAATCATAGAAATCTTCTTCGCATCAATAGAGCGACTTGAGAAACACTAGCAGAAAGGTCTTTTTCTCCCTGATTTAAAAGCAAGCAAACAAAAAAAGGTTTAAGGTTTTAGGTGTTTTATCATTTAAACCCACACTTCACAATATGTTCTTTGTGTAACACAAATATATCAGGATACTATTTGCATATTAAATCAGGCATTTTAAACCTAAGCAGTTATACAGTAGAAAAACTGTGAGTTCTATTTTAGGAATGATTTCATACTCCACTGCTTTCAGAAGCTCTTCACTAGACATCAGATTCTCCCACAGATGCGTAGGCCATTGACTTGAGAGGGATTAATCATTCTCAACTGGGGAGGTAAAGTATGTCATAATTGTTGGTGTTGAACCTTAATAAAAAGATGCTCATATATTTGAACTAACGCTGGATTGAAACCCAAAGGCAGTAATGAATTTCAAAACTCCATGGTGAGTTACAGATCTTCGCTTCATTACATCCACAGTTGGATTTTGCCAGTATGTGTGCACCTTTGATTAAAACAAACAAGAAACGTAGCTATAAAACTATGCAGGCTTAAAAATTTGTAAAAACTGTTTGCAGTAAAAAAATCTTTTCTTGAGTGCTTTCCATGATATACTTTTTCAAGTATTGTGTAGCCTCACTTCAAAAAATTCAAAGAATTTTCATGATATTGAGTGTTTTTACTGCATTAAGTAGCAAAAGCTGAATGAAACTTGTATAAGTTGTAGCATCCTGCATGCAAGTTTCCAATAAAACATGTTCAGGTTTCTGGGTATTATTGTTTTTGCTCTTACAAAACATTCATTATCAGCTTTATCATTATTTTATAAACTCATGCTACAACAAAAGCCTTCTGATCTGAATAGCAAGCAAAGCCTACTTTGACTTAAATCCTAATCTGCTGCTTTACTTGGAACTAAATGGATTCATCTCTGACTCTAGAATCTCTGTGCCACTAACCTCTCTGATTTTTGTTAAGGTGAGAATGTGCAGTCTTTTAAATCTGTACAGTGAAAAGATTCTGCTTGGATAATATCTGACAAGTTACTACATTTTAGAGTTAAATGAGGAAGAAAAAATGGGAGTGGGAGTGAAAAAGCAAATTTGCATAGCATGGCGGACACAGTAAACCTGGGAACATCATTCTGTCTCATTGAGCTGCAATTCACGTCAAATGTCCAATTATTTACTTATCTAGCTAGGAGAGCACCCAAGCAAGATTTGGACAGATGGGAGAAGTCTTTAGGGCTTATTTAGTGTACAGGTAAAAGTGATGAAAGAACTTCACAAGCCTTAAATATGTATGAGCATAGCACAGATACAGAGCAGTAACAGAAACTGTAAGCACAAAGCAGTAAACATATAATGGTGTGATTTTTTTGTTTGTTTGTTTGTTTGTTTTTTTTAAATGTGCATGACTAAATTACACTTTCAGTGAAGCCTTTAACACCTTAACGGACAAAAATGAATTTCTTAAAAGGCTGCTGTAGCTTTTCTGAAGGTGCAACTGGAGAATTCAATCTACATATTTTTAAACAGATGGGAAAATTGGCTCTGTTGAACAGTTCTCTTAAGTTATATTTGATAAATAGCCTCATGCCTTAATAACTTTTCTGATGTTTGTATAGGTTTCAAGTGCTCAGCAGGTGAAGTCAATGGAATTATTAATGCAAATACAATTCCTTATGCACACGTTAGCAGTACCCTACCCTAATTACTTCTTTTTTAAGGAGCTATGCAACAATGTTAGTGGAATTGTGATATAACCATCTTTTTATTTTTTCAAGGTCTGTAACTACCAAATTAGCATTTTAAAACTATTTGTTGTTGTTGTTTTAATTTTATTAAAATATTAAAATGTGTGGAGAGTAATTCCTCCAAATTTTTTCTCAGGTATTGGAACCAAAGATGGTACAGCAGTTAAGGATAAAGGCTTTAAGGGGAAACCTCAGAAACAGGTCCAGTTCAGTCCGGGACAGGCTTCTGCTACCTGGCGAGTGAGGGTATTTGTAGACAATGAATATGAAGCATCTGAAACATTCCAGATTGTTTTGTCTGATCCGGTTATGGCTGCCCTTGAGATTCCAGCAATAGCAATTGTTGAAATTGTGGATCCTGGTGATGGTATGTATCACTTCTCATTGCCTGCAAATTTGTGATCAGGTGCAATATTGATCACTTGCAGACCCTGTGAGTACCAGTATACCTCATCTGTCTTTGCTCTTTTGTTGCTCAGTCCTGTCTTAAAGCTTCAACTAGCCAAACAAGGAATTTGTATTTCTTATTAAATTGCTTCTCTGGCTAACTTCTTACTCTGTATGTAAAGTCATGCAGGTGTTCAGCCTATATCCCCTCTTCTCTCATCCTGTTTTTCTTTTCAGTATCTACAGTGTATATTCCTCAGCTGGAATACAGAGTAGAGGAAGATTATAGGTGAACTGCTAATTCCTCTTAGAAGATCTGGAGATGTCAGTCAAGAATTGATGGTCATTTGTTCTACACACCAAGGTATGTTATCTAGCTGGTTAACAGATTATTCAGCGTAATATTCACATTTAGGTAGGTAAGAGAGCAAATCCAGTTGTTAGTCAGCAAGTATTTTCAGTAACTTCAGTAGTTGGAACAAGTGATTTTTGCAGGCAACTTGCATGTTGTTTTAATTTGTCTAGTTCTCTGCTTAAAGAATATTTTAAAGACTAAAATGTAAGAGTGTGCATGCACACACACACATGTATATACACACATGCGCATACATATATGTATATGTATTTTTGGAAGAGGCACCATTTTATTGCCTGCAGTTTTTTCTTGCAGAAGAGAAAGTGCCTGATCACTGCCCTGCAGTGATTGTTTAGAGGGGAAAAAACTGTTTAGAGGGTACCAACATTATGTATGTCTTATGGGCAGGGATAATGGGAAATCATCCTTAGTTCTGTGACTTATTTAAACTTCTGGTTGAAAAAAATCCTTCTAATGTCTTTTGTTTCTATTTTACCCGTACCAGTAAGAGTCAGCCTGAGTGGCTGGCAGGAATCCTCAGAGAGTCAGGGATTCAGTCATTTGTTCCTTCATCAGTGACCTACAAGGTCTTAGCAGCATTTTTGTTGTGTATTGAGGCACAGAAAATCTTACCGAGTTAGCTAAAGCTTTCTGTCCTTATAGACCTTTTGTCAACTTGTCTGGCCGTAACAGGGCTAGCCATTTATCCAAATGCTCAGTTGCTGTAATTGTTGTCATGGTCTCCGTTTTCCACAGGCATGCTGCAATAAAATAATTTTGCTTGAAGTTTTAAATGTGATAAGCAAGGTAAACATGACACTGTCTTTCAGTTGATCTTTCTAAGCCTGCTCAGTAAGTTCCTGACACATTACTAATCACTGTCTGCAATAAAGGAGGGGTAATTGATGCATGTTGTATATGCTTATGACCTCTGAAAATGAAGCCACCAAGCATGCTCAGAATGATGTGGGTTGGAACAGACCTCAGGAGGTCTCTAGTTAGATCTGTTGCTCAAAGCAGGTACAGCTGTGATGTGGGATGGGGTTGCTCAAGGCCCTGAAAATCCCTGCTGGGCAGACCACTGCGGAACTCCACTTGTAACTGGCCTTCTGATGAAGTATGGGCCATTAACTACTACCCTTTGATCTTGGTGATCCAGCCAATTTTCTCCCATCTAGCAGCCCACCCATCCTGATGGTAACATTTCAACTGCTTACAAGGATGCTGGTAATGTAAATGCACAGCAGTTCCTAGGTTTATATTGTGTATTAGCCTTACATTTTTGGAACAAGTATTTCATACAAATGCAGCGTAAGTAAGATGGAGTGATTTTTTTTTTTCCTTCTAAGAATTGCACAGTGAGGTAAAAGTGAAGTTCAAATTCACATTCATTAGTGCAGGATGAACTCCTCATCCTAAAGTCCCAGTGACTTTCATATGCATTCTGGTCCTTGAAAAGATGGCATGTAGAAATGAAAAGCACATTGCTGTTATTCAGTGTAAATGTTATAAAATGTGGTCAGTAACGTATGAAGTTAAACTGCGTGTAGCTTCATGTCCTCATCCTTCAACAGCAAAACCTATTTGGGGTTCTGCCCCCTTGCCTCTCCTAGCTGTTCTTACATTCTTTCCTTCTTCCTGCACAAAATTGCTTTACATTGTTACTGTTCATCTGTTGATGGGGACAGTACTCTAAATGATGTAGATCAAAGCATATTTTTGAGATTTTTTTTTTTTTAATTATTATTTTTGACTCATTTGACTAACATGGCTGAAGTGCAGCCCCACAGAAAAGTTGAGTCAGGATAACTGGAGAGAATAGGAAATCAGGAGCAGGAAAGGTTTCATGAAGGTACCGGATGATAGTAAGAACCCCCTAAGCCACTTTCCTACTGGAAAAATCGTAACTGTAAATTAATAGGAAGAATTACTTGTGTTTAACTTGATACTAACGTGTATTTGTTAGTCAGTTCCAGCATAAAACACTCTTTTCGATATGTTTAATTTAAAGGTCTGTTTTTCTTCTGTTTCTTTAACATTGTGACTCCCTATAATTAATTTAATTTAATTCTCTCCTCATAGGTTCTGCTACTGGTACAGTACCATCTACTGTCTTGCCTTATTCTGACTACATCTCCCGTCCTGAAGGTCATTTCAGCGTTTTTCATTTTAATAAGGATGAGACTGAGAAAAGCTGTCGTATTATCATTATTGATGATTCTCTCTATGAGGAAGATGAAACCTTCAATATTTCTCTGAGCATGCCAGTGGGAGGCCAAGTTGGCACTGAATTCCCAAGCACTAAAGTAATAATCTTGGCTGACACAGATGATGGTGAGTACAAAGAAGCAGGTTTGTTTTGCTGAGACTTTCCTCTTTAGAACTTTTACTGATAAATATTCTCTTCCACTGTGCTTTTGTTTTCTAGTTAGCTGAAACTGTGGGTCTAGGTTTCTCTTATTCCTCAAAACAACTGGCAGGACCGGCACGAACTATTTTTAAGATCCAGTGTAAATATAAATCATTCATTTTGGCTTTCACTGTTTTGTTGCTGCAGTAGGAGTTGAGGATTAGATTTTATTTTCATTAGAGGTAGAACTAGCTTTATTACTCTGAAGTAGATCTGCAAGGATTAGGTTTACCGTTACTACAGCACAGCCTATAATTACAGTAGTTTCCACAGGTAATAGGATTAGTTTTGTGACAATATTATAGATGAAATAATTTGTAAATTATCAGTTAAAGCTGAAGAATAGAGTTAGTTAATAGAGGCTAATTTGACATGCACATTGATTCCCAGTATGTCAAGATTAATGCTTTTATAAGGTAGAAATGCAAGTCTTCCTCTTCTGTTTATAAAGTTGGAGACACTGAGTTCAATTCAGTCTGACCTGGAAGTAGATTGCTGGCTTTGGATTGACTGATAAGAGACTGGACAGCCTGCTTTCTCAAATGAGTAAAATTTGAGTTTCAAAGAGTAAAATTGAACCCGCTTTGCTTTTCTGCAGAATGATATCTTGACCCACCAAATGTTTCTAATACAGAGTATTATAAGTATATATAGCAGATAAGTATATATACTTCCCAATCCTACAGTGGATAGATTCATTAAAGTTAAAAAGATCATGCTTGGTAGTGTGAACACTTGGGTTGAACACTTTGGTTGTTTTGTTTGTTTGTTTGTTTGTTTGTTTGTTTTTCAATGCTGGGCAAAATAGATTGTTTGAACAGATAAAATTTCCCTTTTTAAAGTGCAGTATGCTAACAGCCAAAGTATATGTACCAAACTTGAATTGTTAGATTCAGTAAAGGCATAAGGCAATAGTAAGCCTAAAAGTGTCTCTTTCCAACTGAAAAGAAGCTGAGCACAGTTCTGATACAGGATGTGACATGACAGTATTTGCACAGTCCTTTGGTCAAGTTAGTCATGATGAGGTGTGCTGTGATGCCTCTAACAATGAGGAGAGGAGAAACCTCTGAGGAAAAAAAGAAAGAAATTGAGAGACAAAGACTTTGAAATGTGTATTAAATAAACTTACTTGCACCATTAAGGTATAATAGTAATCCTGTGTGAGCCAGACAGCTTGCCCTAAAAAAAAAAAGGGGGGGAATGCAAAAATTTATTATAATTATCTGATAGTGTTCCAAAATTGCTGTATAGATAAATTTCCATACACAGTATTAGATCAGTTAGCTTTAATATAGATAAACCTGGAACATGATACACATTTTTGGTGTTTGTGGTTATTTTGTGGTATGAATTTTTACAGAAATATACGTTATGTTGGCACAACTTCCACAATTTTACAGTTTTATGAACTGCTTAACAATTCAAATATGAAATAGGTAACCTTACAGAGAACACAGTCCTTCATGTGTAATGGCAACCTCTGAGGTCTGAACCCCTTTAGTTGTAAGTACAAGTAGAAAAATACAGTTGGTGTTGAGTAAAGGGCAATCTAGTAGATAAGCTTGAATAATTACATCATAAGTGCTTAAATACCTACAGAGGTGTTTCACTGGAGTTTTTGTCAATAGCAGCATAAGGCCTTTGACAGAGTAGAGAAGTGTGCAGCTGTGACCATATACAGATATATGCAGTACGAATGTGTTCCTTGCCATAGCAAGCAACTCAGGAAACGATTTTCACACTTTTTCTAAACAAAAGTAATTTCTTAACAATTACTTTGCTCTTTTGTTCACCCACGATGAGATCCTCTGAACATTCCCTGTCGCATATATAAAAGCAAATACCTTGTGCTAATTTTATTCACAACATTCCACATCTCTGAATGATCAAATACAAAGAAAGTAGGTTATTACTTGGTATTGGTATTGTTTAATAGTACTAAGATTTGAAGTAATAAATATATTTCTTACCAACAATTTTTAAAAAAAGAAGAAATTTTGAAGATAAAAGGCTTGAGTTTCTTAGGCTAAAGAAAACTATTTAAATGCCACAACTTTTAATGTCAAACTTTTCAGTGCTGCAGCATGTCAGTGAAAGTTGAAGAATGAGTTACATTAAGTGATCCAAAATATTTTTACTTGCATTAAGCTTTACTGCAAGAAGGAAAGACACTTAAAGTGTCATCAAGGAAAGCGGTCTGGTATGTTGTCAGAGTTTCTGTTAGTGCAATGAGTGCAATTTCCATGTTTACACAGAGTGGTTCACAAATCATGCAACATATTTCAGAAAATCCATTCGGTCAGTAAAGATAATGTAGCAGTAAGGTGAGATAAATACCAGGCATTCAAATATTAAATTATTTTAGTCACTATGCCCATCTTGAAAGTGTGATATGAAAGCGGAATCAGGAATGGATATATTTTTGTCTTGGTAGTTGTTCTGTTTAGATGTCTTATGAGGGTTTGATAAAACGAGATCACTGGTATCCACAGTGCTATGTGTGTGTGACAATGGAGGGGAAGGCAGTTTTCCAGTTTTATTGTTTTCAGGTTTTAGTTTTTTTTCATATATTCCATTCAGGTATCCCTCGCAGAAGGGCCCTATCTTACTGCATTTTTAAATAAATGGTTCTGTATAATGTCCTTATAGTGGAAAATAAAGCACATGATACAGTGACTTTTTTCTGTGAAATGCATGAAAATTTTCAGTGTTAAGTCTGTACATGGACCTCTTTTTCACCTCTCAAATTACAATCACAGAAAATTATCCCCATTTAACATCTGAAGGATTCAAATTTCCACCATCTCTGCTCAAGTTTGATGTTATTTCTGTGTTATAAGGAGGAGGGCATTGATCAAAGTTTCAAGTATGGTTTGGGAAACGTATGCCTAGGGATTCCTTAAAGCAAACACACTTTATATAGAAAAGAGTCCTAAAATGTTAATGTCACTGTCATAAGCAGAGGCCTGCCCTAGACTGCCTCAAGTGAAGATCCGTAGGTCCTCATAGAGTCATGTTACATAAAAAACAGAAATAACTCATTATTAGGTCTCCAGAGTTGCCAGTTTCATATAACTTAGTGGATGAAACAGTTTAAAACTTAAATATCTCTAAACCTAATTTTTACTTCACTTTCTCATAGCATCGCAGTGAGGTATAAATGAAGGAAAGTATTTATTCAAGAATTAGAAAAAAAAACAGCAAGTTAACATTCAAGACATAATGGCTATCCATTGATCCAGGGGCTCTCCAAACAAGAGAACAAAGAAGGTTTTGTAGTAGACCCTTGATCCTAAACCAGTAAACTGAATTTTGGATCATTTTCTTGTAACATGGGAGCACGCTGCCTGTGTCTGGCTGAACAAAGGGTCCAGTTGTTCAGTACATGGCTTTGAAGAAAGAGGTGCAAACAGCTTGTGATTTTTACAAGCAAGCAGAAATGCACGTTAGGTCTTTGCTTGTGTTTTTAAGTGACATCACAGGTAGAACAGGTTTCAGGACCACAGCTAAAAAGAATTTATTTATTTATTTATTTAAAAAAAAAAAGAGATTTGGCTGGCTTTCCAGGTGGAACAAAACAGAGCCTTTTACTTGTAACTGATTTTAAATGAATAGTTAATGGCATTTCATGACTGAGGTCTCTATTGTTTTCTAAAAATTATCATTTAGGTCAGATGCCATTCTGCTCTCTTAGTTAAATGTTTGGTAATTAATGAAGTCATGCCTTTATTAACTGTCCTAAAAAGGGAAGAAAAGAAGATTATAAATACATGAATGATCTCCACTTGTAGAACTGCTTTTCATTTTTAATTTGCAAGCTCCAAAAACAAATTTTGGCTGCTGATGTTTATTTATTTATTTATTTTGAGGTAGTGTATCAGCTTTTGAAATCCAAAATAAGTTACATACTTTTAAAATATTTCCTGGGTAGAATGTGAAGGGTACTGATATTATCTTTGGGCTGACGTAATACAAATGGATTAAGTTTCAGAAACAAGTGACTAAATTGCTGTAATAATTGAACCACAAGTGACATCTTCCTTGAGGGCTGGACGTGTGCTTTTATTAGTCCATTGATGATGGCTTTTCTCCTACTATTTTTGAAAGAGTAGATGTATCTAAATTGGACTTGAAGAAACTCTGAAGACACAGAAAATGCTATTGAGTATTTGACTGGTCACAGTATCTAAGGGAAAATTCTCTTGAGTTGTACTATATTTACATGGCAAACACGTTCATTTGAATGATTAAAAAAAGAATTACAGAGATGCTTTTTTTGTCTTCTTTTCACCTGCGTGTGTTGGAAATGAGCAAAAGTATTTTCTTACTCAGTATTTGTCACTGACAATACAATAAGACTGAGAAACTCCCGTTTGGATCATTGCAGCAAGCATTTAAGTTCTTGATTAAAAATGTATGTATATATTTTATATATGTATATATGCACGTGTGTGTGTATATATATGTACATTTAAATATGTGTGTGTATATGTGTGTGTGTGTATGTGTGTATATATATATATAATATGGATGAAGCAGGTAGTGCCTCAAAGCAAATATAAAATTCTCAGCTGAGCAGTGCTGTCCCAGTTCAGAAAAAGTTTTGCTAGATGTTTTATCCCGTCTGCAAAAGAACATTTATCTAGGTTTGGAAAGGTCAGATCCAAAATGTAAAATATGATTACTAGAACAGGGGACTTTTATTATTGAGTTGCTTAACATTGTACAGAAAAAACTGTGTGTTTTTTCTCTGCTATACTTGGCACAGTGAGTCATGAGAAGCTGCATAGCACTGTTCTAAAACTGGCTTTAAGCTCAGTAATAAACTGAGCCCCAGAAAACACCAGGTAGACAAAAATTAAAACTCCTTTTTTTTGTGTGTTTTTCCTCTAAGCTTCCATTACCCCAGCTGCAGGAGGCAACAATTGTACCTTCTAAAGCTTTTCAGAGTTCTTTGGATTTCCCCAAGAAAAATACCATAGAAATGCGTAGTATTAGATGAGTGCCAGGTTTTTGTACAGCTGCAGTGATTCTGCTAGAGAAGATGCTGGCTGTTGTACTAAAATAATGTTGCTGTGATATTGGAGAGATTCTTTACATTGTGTTAGTATAGATTAGCAATAATATGCAACACAGGAAAAATGTGTCACGTTCTGTTAATACTGATGGCAAGATAAAGCCTGCTGTTGTTTAGAGACAGAAGTAAAGGAGGCCATGTATTGAATTTTGGAGACTTTATCTGTTACTTAGTAAAAGCAGCAGGTATAACCTGACTCCAGTGTGCACTTCTTCATTCTTCTTGATTAGTATTCAGAAGGGCAGCTAAACTGGTGCTAGTTTGAGACAGTCTTGTGATGTTTGATCTCTTATGCTAAACAACCGAGTCTGCTTAAACCCAGTTTAATACTGACCTTTTCCATGACCTGGATTGTCCAACTTTTTGTATTCCCTATGAATGACTAAAGTCAGTTTGTCACACCAAAGAAAAAAACAGCTTGTAACCCTTTAATCCGCCCCGTCCATGTCAAATATATGCTTTGAAAACAATTTAAAAACACAGATGTCTAAACTTGGAAAACTGAAATCCTGCCTTTGTCTTTTGGAGAGGGAGGAATGTGTATATATGTGTATATATTTCCTTTAATAGTAAATTTCAAAAAAAAATCTGCCTTGTTTTACTTAACAGAAATATAATGAAAGAACTACCTCATGTCTTATGTCTGTGTTAGGCTACATGGACAAAGTTTTTGAAATGGCTGTTTTACTTCAAATGGTAACCTAAACAGCCAGCTGTGGAAGATCTCTGTCAGTTGCAGATAAGATGAAAAACATATATAATGCTTCATTTATTTAATTCAGTGAGTGTTTTGTTTTTTTAAAGGATAAAAAAGATTATGTTAAGTGGTAAGCAGGTGCGTAATAGTATTTCTGTAAGTGGGCAGTAGATGTCATTGGGATTTGCAGTGGAAATTGGTAATGCTTATTTTTCTTGTAACCGTAAATGGATTAAAAGTCAGACTACAGAGTTAGAGCAGTAAGTGTACATGTGCACAAGGGCAGGCAAAAAGAGGATCTTTTAAAAATATATGCATTTCTGTCTGTATTTAGAACCTACTTTGTACTTTGGTAACACTGAATATCGAGTGGATGAAAGTGCTGGTTATGTGGAGATTCCTGTCTGGAGGACTGGAACAGATCTGTCCAAAGCAGCTTCTGTCACTGCGGGCTCCAGAAAAACAGAACCAGTGTCAGCAGAGGGTGAGTTACTGATAGAAATGTTGCTCAGGTTGCTTTAGAGTATATGAGCAAGAAAAATGGAATATCTGGCATTCACTCTTACTTATCTTCAGTGTACATATGGGGTGGAAAGCTTAAGTAAATGACATCAGATGTGGATTTATCAGGTAGAAAACAGCAGCTATATGGGGCAAGGACAATTTGGCTAAGCTCACTGACTTGCTGATGGAGACTGCAGAATGGATGTGGGTAAAATGATCATTAATTTACTTGCACCTTAACTGACAGCAGACCCTGAGAGAAACAGCTGTGAAAGAGATAGTGTTGTCTTTATAGCACTGGGTTACCCTGCAATAAAACTGAAGTTAAATCCACAGTAGCCCTGCAGCGATTCTATTAGTACATTAGCCAAGGAACCTTTATTTATCCATGAGAACTGGTGTATCTGAGATTCTAGGGTCTCTCAGTTACTGTGGAGAGAACTTCTGGGAAGGCACTGCCAGTGTGACCTCCAAGAATTTTCTCTTTCCAACATTGATCCAAAATATCCAAGATCTGGTGATCTTTGTCTCTGTAAAACCTTTGTTTTGTTTTTCAGTCCCAATGAAACGACATTATCCTTATCAACCTTTGGGAATATTTAGGCTGCCTACAGTTTTGCAGTGCTGCTTAAATATGCTGATCAACTTGCTTGCTGCTAAATTAAATTTAAGGAGCAGTTACAGCTGCTGGATGTCAAGCAAATTGCATTAATGAGAGTTTCTCTGTTCAGCCTGACAAACTGGTGACAAACTGGCAAGAGACAGATAAGGCTTCAGAGATGCTCATTAATCAAGCTGAAGGCCAAATTTTCTTTTGAATAGGTATGTGATAGATGATCAGATTTGCTGCCAAAATAGCAAATAACAGTGAACTGTAGCAACTAATAATGCAGCATGTATGATTGAAGGGTTAGCTAATTAACTTATAGTGGGCATATATGGAAATGGAATTTGACTACAGTTACTGAAGAACAGAGAAGTGGTTAGCAAAATAGACATGGTGCATGATGAATACATGAAGACTCACTATTCAGGTGAAGAAATTAGATTGGGTCCTACAGGATTTTCTGTGTTGTGTGTAAAGTAGTGAACTAAGGTTGTGTTTCTAATTGTATATTTATAATTAAAAAATCATTTCTGTAAAAGTCTAGTTATAAGACTTGGAAAAGTTATCTTTTTCACTAAATCTTCTCCTAATTTCAGGTATTCATAGAGTTTTACACACGCACAAAAAATCTTACTATGGTTGTGTATGAAATACCTGTGCACGCAGTATTCGATTAAGAAAAGAATAAAGCCTGTGCAAGAAATGTGGTTCTCCATAATGCACAGAGCTGCATTATGGTAGGTGGCTTCTATGGAGGTAAGCATTCCTTGCTTCTAATCAGAGACTGCAAGAAGGTGAGTAAAAGAAAAGGGCATAGGTGCTTTTAAGTATGTGAATTTAAACATATTGTGACAAAGAAGGGAAAGAATTGCTGTCATTAAAGGCAACAAATAGAACATATAAAAGGGCATAGGGAGCAACACTCATTTCAAAGGAATGCAAAATTATGGAAATAGAGAATCTAAGTGAAACAATGGGGGAAAAAAAAGTGGAAGGAAGGAAAGTAGAAGTCATTATACATGCTCCAGGTTGAGAGAGAAAAAAAAAAAAAGTAATTCTGGGTGTTTTCACCTGCACTCAAGCTGCCTGCTTCTTCTAGTGATGAGATACTGGTAACAGCATGATTTTCAAGCTCAGTGATCTGTCTAGTGCAAGAAACTGTTTTTCTTAGGGTACAGCTAGAATTGTTCTGAGATAGATATATGCTCTTTTCAAAGGTAAATAGCTAAGTAAAACCTCATGAATGTACTACAGAGATGAGCAAATGGGTTAAATTGCTGTGGATGTTGGGTCTGTTGTGCGTTAAGGCTGTAATGGGTTATTCTGCAGCTTAAGGGATCTTAAATTTTAGTTGTGCTGATGGTATGAAGAGTAAATGATGATCCAGAATGTACAAGTAAATGTTAACATATAGTAATAAAAGAACAAACAAGGTTTGTCACTTCCCATACAGCTGGAGTTGATTACGTAGGCATCAGCCGTAACCTAGATTTTACTCCGGGGGTCAACAAGCAAGTTTTTCGAGTGGTCATCCTTGATGACTTGGGCCAGCCTATTCTGGAAGGTCCAGAGATGTTTGAGCTAGTTCTCTGCCTGCCCATGAATGCAGTTTTTGGAGAGCCTAGCAAAACTATTGTTTTTATTAATGATACCGTTACTGACTGTAAGTATAAAGGGGGTGCGGGAGAGTTTTTTTAAAGGGCTTTTCCTTTTAGTGCTTTGAGTGCACTTGGAAGGTGGAAGAGCTTTTCTGGCAGTAGCATAAATTACTATGTGTATAAATTGTTATGTATCATTTATCCTAACTACATAATAGTGCTTAACAGCTATGTGCTACACCTGAACTTGGAACACGGGGCTATAGTGCAGGTTCTTTGCTCTGACTTGTCTTCCATCTCATTATCATAGACTCATAGAATGGCTTGGGTTGGAAGGAACCTTAAAGATCATCAAGTTCCAGCCCCCCCTGCCATGGGTAGGGATGCTACCCACTAGATCAGGTTGCCCAGGGCCTCATCCAACCTGGTCTTGAATACCTCCAGGGATGGGGCATCCACAGCTTCTCTGGGCAACCTGTTCCAGTGCCTCACCACCCTCACAGTAAAGAATTTCATCCTAACATCTAGTCTAAATCTCCCCTCTTTTAGTTAAAAACCATTCCCCCTTGTTCTATCATTATAATGATAAAAAGTTGCTCTCCATCTTTTTTATAAGCCCCCTTTAAGTATTGAAAGGCTGCAATGAGGTCTCCCCGGAGTCTTCTCTTCTTCAGGCTGAACGTCCCCAGCTCTCTCAGCCTTTCTTCATAGGAGAGGTGCTCCAGGCCTCTGACCATGATCTGGATGCAGCACTCCCAAGTGGGGCCTCACAAGGGCAGAATAGAGAGGGACAATCACTTCCTTTGACCTTCTGGTCATCCCTCTGTTGATGCAGCCCAGGATGCAGTTGGCCTTCTGGGCTGCAAGTGTGCACTGCTGTCTGTCGAGCTTTTCAGCCACCAGAGCCCCAAAGTCCTTCTCCTCAGGGCTGTTCTCAATGTGTTCTTTGCCCAGTCTGTACTCATGTCTGGGATTGCCCCAGCCCAAGTGCAGCATCTGGCACTTGGACTTGTTGAACCTCGTTAGGTTCACATGGGCCCACTTCTCAAGCTTGTCTAGGTCCCTTTGGATGGCTTCCTTTCCTTCTGTTGTATCAACTGTACCACTCAGCTTGGTGTTGTCTGCAAACTTGCTGAGAGTGAGCTTGATCCCACTGCCGATGTCACTGATGAAGCTATTAAACAGCACTGGTCCCAGGACAGACCCCTGAGGGACACCACTCATCTGTAGCCTCCACCTGGACATAGAGCCGTGGACCACAACTCTCTGGGTATGGCCTTCAAGCTAATTCCTTATCCACTGAATGGTTCACCCTTCAAATCCCTCTCTCTCCAATTTGGAGATCAGGATGTCATGTGGGACCGTGTCAAATTATGTACTTGAAGATATTGTTTTGGACAAATAAGCTAACATTGCAATGGAACTGTACCATGAGCTCCATTTCTATCTGCCTGGTGCATTAGAGGTTGTCTGAATGAACATTCATTTTGAAGGTAGAGAACCCATAGGGATCAAACTTTTTTTTTTCTTTTTTTCCTTTTTTCTTTTTTTCCTTTTTTCTTTTTTTTTCCTTTTTTCTTTTTTTTTCCTTTTTTCTTTTTTTTCCTTTTTTCTTTTTTTTCCTTTTTTCTTTTTTTTTCCTTTTTTCTTTTTTTTTCCTTTTTTCTTTTTTTTTCCTTTTTTCTTTTTTTTTCCTTTTTTGTTTTCTCTTGTTTTCCCAGTTTTTATTTGAACAACAAGAATTGTAAGGAGCTAAGTTTTTCAAATAGTTATGCAGATATCAATGCTCATGCTATTGCATGACACTGTAACTGTATTGTCTCTTCTAGGAGAGCAATAACAAGTGGGGAAAAAAAGCTTAAAATTTTGAAAGTAAAAACCACTCAACACAGTGCCATTCAGAGGTTCTCCAGTACTTGCTGAAAAGAACTGAGCTGATGCTCAACAGTCTCGGGTTTCTACAAATTCACTGTACATCAAAGACTTAGAGATGCTGTATTGTTCTGGAAAGCTTTTTCTTCAACAGAACTCTGAAGAGCAGTTATAGTTTCACTCTGAAATACTCATCAAAGTCAGTGCAAAGCACAATACTGACTTTAGTGGAGTTGGAATTGTCGTCATCACCCTTTTTTGCCCATGTAGTATCATGCACCTACTTCCTCTCTGCATCCAAGGTAAAAGAGACTGCTTTTAGAAAATAATGCCAGCTTAGAAATGGTTTAAATATTGTTTTTAAGAAAATCACCAAGTCTCAGCTACTGTGACGAGCCTGGTGGCAGAAGTATTATTGTCTAGGTTGGCAATTAGGTGCTGTAGACCAGGAAAGTATGTGAACTCGTCTAGATTCAAAGTCCTGTGTTTAAAAAGCATGTGTAAATCTGAACCTTCTTCAGTTTGTTGTAAAAGGTTAGCAAATAAAATACAAAGTGAAAGAAGATAACTTTTTTTTTTTATCAAGGAATGTGGGTAATATTTTCTGTCCATATGTGAGGGTCCTTTTCATCTTGCATAACATGTTCTTTTGCCAGTACCCAAAGTCCAGTTCAAAGAACTGGTGTACGTGGCAAATGAAAAGGATGAGCAGCTGGCAGCCCTCATTTTTCAAAGTGGTGACACTAACCATAAATCCACCGTGCGCTGCTGTACTCGCCAGGGTTCTGCCCAAGTTATGATGGACTACAAGGAGAGGCCAAATACAGCTGACTCTGTAGTGGTGTTTCTCCCAGGTAAGCTCTTTGCACTGGAGTTTGAAAATAACGTGCTACTTTTGTCTGACAAGTAATCTGATGATAAGTAAGAGCTAGACTTCAAGGATGGGTTATGGCATACCAGTTGAGTTTCTGTAGATGAGGAAGGTGGCAGACAACTACTTAACAAATAGTTTGGTGACTATGACAGCAGTAGTTTCAAAGGTTTCTCTAGCCAAAGCTGGAGAATAAAGAGAATTCACTCCTGTTGAATGTCCTCTGCTATACTTCTGAGCATAACGCTTGTTCATGAGAATAAACAGGAATAATATTGATGCAGATTCTTCAGCAGGGAAGAATCAGAGCAGTAAATTCCTTGCCATTCAACACCCTGCTGAATGCTGCAAGGAATGTTGCTTACCCCCCACTGTGGCAGTGTCATGGGATTTTTCCTTAGCAGACATTGAGTCAAACACAACAGAAAATTCAGTTGTTGCCAGACAACACCAGTCTCTGATTCTGTGTTCCAGAGACTGACTTTTCTACAGCAAATCTGAAAAAATGTATTTTTTTTTCCTTTTTAACCTGGTCTTTTGCGCTCCTATGAAGATAATGTCTTGTTCTTACTTCACACCTGTCTGCAGGAGAAACTGAGAAGCCCTGCATGGTAACTCTGGAGAATGATATAATTTATGAAGAAGAAGAAGAACTCAGATTAGTGCTTGGAACACCAAAAAGTGATTCTACTTTTGGTGCTTCCATTGGGGATCAGAAAGAGACAGTGATCAAGATTATCGATGAAGAAGACAGTGAGTTCTATGTTAATTGTTCATTGTATATGTACCTGCAAACTAAAAAATGGGACTAAACCCATTCAGTGTTTGATTCAACAGTTTTCAAAGCCTCCAGTACTAAGTTTTTCAAAAAACCCTGGCGTGGGCAGTTATTGAACAACTTAGCCATAAGGAACAGTTATATCTAAGTCCAGCAATTAGAACTTTGCAGCCCCATGCTGCAGGGATAAGCTTTTTATTTATTTATTTGGTCTGTAGTTGCTGTTAAAATGCTTTTGTATAACATGGATGTTAAAAAGGAAAGGTAACCCTTTTAAGTGTATAGTCCCTCTGTGGATCCTACTGGTCCACTGCTGGTGTAGTCCCTTTGATGTATTGCAATAAAGGAATCTGCCTAGAACTGACAAGTATTTTATTTTTCTGTTTTGAATTTGCACCTTTTAAATCTATTCTGGATGCACCCTCGGCTCTGCTTTTTATGGGATAATGGGAAGAGAAATTCTCTTGTTTATTTCCATTCCATTTATTGCTTTGCATATGTCTCTTTGAAAAGAGAGTATTGTAAACTTGACTAAGTTGAAAGAATTATAGATGCCTTGGGTCAGTTTTTTCAAAGAAAATTCACAAACTTACCAGTCTATAATAGGGGCATGTATGTACAGATCATGCATCAGAAAATTTCAAATTACATGTATAGAAAGAGAAAAAATAACATAATCGATAATGCTGTAAAATGGACTCTTCAGAAGTTGTGGAGAGTCACTTAAAAAAATCATATTTATAGCATACCTGTGGCAAGGCATTAGAATAACTAACTTACAGAAGTAAGTGCTTTCTTCCAAAAATAAACATATTTTATCTCTAAATATTCCACTCAAGACTCCTCTAAAGCAAAAACCATGAGACCAGGTGTTCTCTTTTTAGTGAAAGCTGCAAATATCTATCTGAATTCCAGTTTCTGAAGTATTTTGTTTTGACCATTCCAGAGAGCCATCAATAAATCCAATAAATTAATAATCAGACAACCACTTTGAATTTTCAGGTTTGTTAGGTCCTTCTCACTTTCTTGGGACTCTGCTCTCAATTTGTGTAAGGTGTTTGCCCTTGGTCTAGTTGATTTGAGGTTTGGGTTTTTTTTTTTTTTTTTTGTAATGTTCTTTTCTTGACCCTCTTCCAGAACCAGTGATTAAATTCTCTGAAATAAAACACAGCATTCAGGAGCCTCAGGAACCTGGAGAAACTGCACTTTTGAGAATCCCTGTTGTACACCTCGGTGATAGCTCCAGAGTGTCCATTGTAAGAGTGCACACTAAGGATGGCTCAGCCACCTCGGGTGAAGACTACAATGCAATGTCAGCAGGTAAGAGCTTCATTGTATGGGGGGATGGGAAACATTAATTTGAAAAGTGCCTTCCTGCAAATGAATGCTGGACAGGGAGCTGAATTCTTGTTTCAGTAACTAAATGGGCTGTACTTTAAGAGTTCCCGCTTCACTTCATGCATTTTGGGATGGGAGATTCAGGTCTGGAGTATTTTTGTTGTTCTCCAAGTTAATTGTGGGATTCTATTAACATTAGATTAGAGGTAAATTCCTTTTTTGCTCTGGACAATTTTGAAATCCCTAACCTGGAACACAAACTCAGTATTTCTTTATGAGAATGAAAGTTCAGTCTAGCTCAGGTCTTCCTCTACTGAGCTATGTGTTTGAGCAGAAGTTGGTTCTTGAGCTTTGCTTCAGGTCCACTGAGGTGGCGGAGGGTTTGGAATATTGTGGTGGTACACAGCTAAGATGATACAGGAATACATTCAAGTACCTGCTTTTGGCTATCTTAAGGCAATTTTCTAGTTTTAATTTGCTTTTATCATCCTGCAGTATGGAAGAGAGATTTGCCCTAAATGTTTACAGTACGGAGTTGCCAGTGGTAGGATGCTTTTTACAGAAAAGCCTGCTGCTGGGAACTGGCACCTGGGTCCCCCATTGCCCAGGAGAGCAACCAAACCTCAAGGTTACAGACCCATATTCTCTTTCTGTGATCCACTATATTTTGATTTGTTTTCCTCATAGTGATGTGGTTTTGATGGAGCGTCACTCTCCCAGGAATATTTTATAGTCTACTGGTTATACTAACTCCTTAGGGGAGTAACTCCTCTACAGTGTCTCCTGTGGAGGTAGGAAAATTAATATACAAGGCCTCTCATTTCTTGAACATTTGTGCTGTTGACTGGGCTAGTGTTAGAAAAATGGGTACCACTTCCTCCTGACTTCTAGAATCATTCTAAAACTTAAAAAATATTGGCAGTCAATTTTTCCTGTCTAATATTAATAAATGCTCTTTATTTACTTTTATTTACATAACCAAAGCATCTCACAATGATTCCACAGTCCATGCCAAGGATCTACATGATATTTTAGATGCCTTTCTGGTTATGGCCCACACAGTGCTTCTAAAAAGTGAAATACACACCCCAAAATGAATCCTGAAATAATTTTAAGACTCCCAAGAAATTATCAATATGAATTTGGAGTTTTTGTGTCAGGCAAAAGTGGGTTATTTTTTCTTAGTCATTGTGCTGAAGAACTGATGTTAACAGCTCAGTCCACTAATACATTTTACTTAGAGCAACAACGTTGTTCCAACAGAACATGTTACTTGAACTCAATTGGCAAAGAAAACATTTGTTTAGCTCTTGATTTTGCATTAATTTGTTGTGTTTTTTTTTTTTTTTTTTTTTTTTTTTTTTTGGTTTTTTATNNNNTTTTTTTTTTTTTTTTGTAATCGGATATTGAATTCAAAGAAGGAGAAACTGAGCATTTTGTTGAAATAGAGATTCTATATGATGGTATACGAGAAATGAGAGAGGCGTTTGCTGTCCACCTGAAAGCTGATGAAAACATGGTAGCAGAGACACAGGTAACCACTGTTGATGAAAACAGTTGCCATTTGTAATGAATTTTTTTTTTTATTTGTATATGAACATTTGAAAAAACATGTACTCACAGCATGCATAGCTGCCTGGTATTCATATGCTCGTGTGGTCAGCTTGCTGCATACCTGCTTAGATACTGGTATAAATTAGCTGAAAATCCACATGCTTTGAACAGAGACTAGAAATGATGACTTCCCAATTTTGTGTGACCCACTGTATGCTTCATGAACAGTTTGGCAATAGAGAGCTCTGTCATTCTTTCTGGGCAACTGGTATACATCTTCCAAGTATATAGTACACAAAGTGACTTGTAGAAATCTGACTTTTCCCATCACAAATGGTGAAAAGCATCAAAAGATTAAAAAAAAAAAAAGTGGCAAAAAACTGTGATTGGTGGTTGTTGTTTGTGTTAATAGTGTTTCTGGCTGCTGCCAGACTCAGCAATGCACAGAGGCTGCATTGGTCCATCTCTAAGCACATGTGGAGAGATGCAGCAGCTATAGTCGTGCTGTGGTGATCTGACCAGTGCTCTGCATCACTTTGTGTGCTGAGTTACAGCTCCAGAAGCGCTTTTTACCTGTTCCCGTGGCAGGAATCTCTGGGCTGGGAGGAAGGCACGAATGAAGACAGATAGTTCCTTTAGACATTCCTTCCTTTACTTTGGTGATACAAAGGAGAGCACAGCAAGTGTCAGAGCTACTACAGTTCTCAGGCGTGATGCCTGCAGTTTTGAGCTATATCTATGACAGAACTTGACTCAAACGCTAGCAACTTCTTATTTCAATACTATATACAGTAAATTACATACAGAGAAACTATGGCCCCGGAATGCGTTATATCATATGTATTATACCTTGATAAATTTGTGGGCCAGTATGTTAAAAATAGAAGACCTAACGTTAACACACAGTCTTTATATTTAAATTGGTAAATCAGTGCTGCCAAGGAAGATCAAATTGATGTGTAGCCTGAAGGTACTACATGGTTTCTGAAATATTTAGGAGAGTTTGGGGGTTTGTTTTTGTGTTGCGTGTTGGTAGCAAGGTTTTGGGAAGAGGGTGAAAAGAGTCAGGAGTGAAAGAAGGAAGTTGTATAAGGGAAAGTGGGGAGGAAAGGTAGTGTTTTAATGTTTGTCTTTGTTTCTCACTATCCAAATCTACTTACTACTAATTAGCAGTACTTACTACTTATTAGTATTTACCATGAATTAGCAGTACATTGAATTCATTTTCCCCAGTCTGTTTTGCTTGCTGGAGTAATTGAGATGCAATTTGCCTGTGTTTATCCCAACCCATAAGCTTTCTCACCCTACTTCCTTCCCCTGCCATTCTGAGGAGGGGGAGTGAGTGAGCAGCTGGTTGGGCATTTGGTTGTTCGCCAGGGCTAACCTGGTATGGATTTTTATTTTTGTTTTGATTTTTGTTTTTGAGAAAAGTTAGAACATTTTTATTTCCCTTTTCCTAGTGTTTGGGGAATTTATTTGTCCCTATTTTTTACCTAGTTGTTGATGAATGGGTTTTAAATGGTAAACCTGTGAAAACCAACAAGGAGCGAATCTTTCTTATTACAAGTCACCATTTTTTTTTTTCAAAGAATCCTGGGTAAAAACAGAATGAGTTTGATGGCTAAAATTGTTGCAGTACTACTTCTTCTCCCATTCCTCATTTTCAGCAGCATACTTAACTTTTTTTCCTCTCTCAACTCAGATGAGTAAAGCCATTGTGTACATTGAAGAGATGGACAGTGTTGCAGATGTGACATTTCCAGCTGTTCCCCAGGTTGTCTCCCTTCTGATGTATGATGATACTTCTAAAAACAAAGAGAATCCACACCTTCTAACTCGCTATCCTGTATTCTGTGTAACAATAAGGCCTGTTTCTGCATGCTTCTGTCCAACTTACTCATTCCATGCTCTGGAGTGTGCAAAAAAAATAGAAAAAGTATTTGCTTTTCAAAAATAACATCTAGAAGCAGCAGCCTGTTACTGTTTTGTCAGTTAAATGTATTTTTTTCATATACGTATGGGACTGTTGCTAGTGAAAGGCAAGAACATCTTGTAATTGCGTCATCAGGCAATTGCTTGGGTATTTCAAGAGTTTGCACCCACAGTCATGTGTAAACGATGGATGGGTATATGGTGATGACAATTTTTTACACCTAATTTGACTAGTGACTAGAGCAGATTTGACTGCCCCAGTCTTGGGTCCTTTACTTTTCTCAATATACACATGCATGCATATGCCTCTGCTTCCATGAATTATCAGTGTAGACAACACAGCTACTGATACTGAGAGCTATATATTGAATTTGAGACCGTCTAAAGACCTGGAGACTGCAGCCTGTTAAAATACAGGAAATACCCTGGTAGAGGGTAGGGGCATGAAATCCATTTGGAAGTTCAGATGTTGCAGCACTGCATATATAACTCTGCTGAGAAGTTAGTTAACTCTGTTAACTATGATCCATCTCTAGATGTGTATGTCTAAGCTGTTGTTTTTTCTCAGAAGTTCAGACTGAGGAAAATGCATCTTCATGCTCAACCAGTTAGTGACTGGAACAGTTACTTGGTAGTTTCTTTAAAGTCCTATTCTGCCAAAACTAAAGCAGGAGCCCGACTTTGCCACATCTCAGGATTCACAGTGTCAAACTGTTGGGTGCTTGCAGGTGACCCTTCTCTGTCTCTCTGGACTAAAACGTTTCATTTAGAATATATAATTAAATACTCACTGGGCAAGAGAAGCACCCCCCCACCCGACTATGCAAGTGGGTCATGCCGTGCTTCGCACACGTTCGCATGCTTGGCTCTCTCTTCTGTGCATTTCAGTCCTTCTGCTACATCTGGCCATGTTCCATCTCCTCCAGCCACAGTGCAAGACCCCTGGGTAGAATTAGACTATGTGGAAAGAACTGAAAAAGCTTAGTGATTATTAGTGATGGTTCTGTTGTAGTGGCAGTGGCCTGTCATCAAGATATAAGACAAGGCTTGTGGATAAAAATAGTAATTTTTTGTTAGGATCACAAGTTGGGGATGGAAAGGAAGGTTTGGGGCATATAGTCCAGGACAGAAACGCATCGAGATTTTAGATGTGTTCATGCTCAGTGGCTGAAAAGCAGCTCCCTAAGGACTTTCTATCATTAGGAAGTTAGGCAGGACCCTCTGAAATTTTCAAGATTCCCTGGGACTCCTAAGTGTTAGATTTAAGGTCTAAAGTGTTTTTCTGACCTAGCTCTATGGACAGACATCTCCAAGCTACTTAAGGCAGATAGACCACAGTTGAACAGACATCTCATAACCCATCTTTCACCTTTGCTCAGGTCTTTGCCAGCCTTGCATCCCAGGAACAGTAGGAGCAGAACCTTTCTCAGCTAAAATTCGCTACACAGGTCCAGACGAACCTGACTATCCCAGTCTGATCCGGCTAACAGTCACAATGCCCCATATGGATGGTAAGCATCAAGTGGCAAAAGTAACCATTTAATTAACATGTGCTGCTTGGAACATTTTTCTCTCCTACAGGTTTGCCCTCACAGTTTTTTGCTGCATTGTAGCAGAACCGTGAATAATCCATGTTTAATAATCAACTTACCAATTGCAAGGTTAACATAGGGTTGAAACATTGTACATCCTTACTGTTTATATTTCCAGATTCCAGCTCTAAAAATACGTTCACAGGCAGTTTATGAATACTTCATTTTCTCTTCTCCATTCAGAATGTTAATGGTTCATGTGACTTTTATGTTTTAGGAATGCTACCAGTTATCTCCACGCACCCCTTATTCAACTTTGAACATGCATGGTTTGGGAAAGCTTTTTGAGACAAGAAAAGATCTATTCTGATCTGGAATTTTAATTTAGGCCACCTTCAGTTCCTATGCAGTGTGTTGAGGAGGCTGTTTGTTTGTTTGTTTGTTTGTTTTGTTCCAAAGTGGAACAAGATATTGGATGGGCCTTACATTGGAGAGGTACGAGCCCTGTTATGTTAAAGTGGCAAAGGCTAGGGACACTTTCAAGTGAAGTTGTTTGGAGGATCTGAAATAAAAGTGATGTCAGTAACAGAAAAACAGAAAAACATTTCCATGCATTTTTTTTTTTCTTAAAGAATGCAATTCATGAGAACGCAAGGTTGGCAGTGAAATCCTTCTCTCAGATTGCATGCAGTAAGCTGGTACCTCAATGTTTTTCAGGTCTTAAATCTGGTGCAGTCGTACGTAACGCTGTGGGTGCCTCTCTGTGTCTCCTATGTCTTCCACTCCCCCGCTGCTGTGGGTGGCTGGCAACATTTCGACTTGCAGTCCGAACTGAGGCTCACCTTTGCATACGATACTGCTATCCTATGGAAAGATGGCATAGACAGCCCTCCTGAATCAGAGCTCCAAGGTGAGCTCTTTCAGACTTTCATTTCTAAACTCCATCCTACTCCACTTTCTGATGGTGGGAGGCATGTGGTCAGTAACTCAATGCTTTTTAGCCTTGAGATTCTCAAATTCAGTAAAAGCAAGCTGACTCCCTCAGTGTTAACACCCACTCAAGGGACAGTGATGTTTGTTTTTTCATACTGTATGTTTTGCATCTTTCCCCAGTTTCATGTTGCTTTTAATGTATCACAAATGAGATAAATTAATGTACAGACCAATTCTAAAGCAGGCATTCTTATGGAGAGAGAGACTCCAGTGCTGGACTTGTACACAGTTACAGGGCAATAGAAACACGTAGATAGCCCTGTGCAGGGGAAGTGCCTGCAAAAGGGACCTTACTGGGGTGAGCAGCCTTGGTGTCTGTGTGAGGAAAATGTCCTAGACTCCATCTTTCTCCTGCCTGCACTGTTGTATCAACATAGCTGGATATACTTCAGGTGAGCCTGCTCTTATGTCAGCACAACAGAGAAAAAAAAATCTGCTTTAATGGATTAAGCCATTAATGGTTTAAATCAGTGCATTTCTTCTGAAGCCGGTGCATTTGGAGTTCTGTCTCAAAACAAATGATGTGACAGGGTTTTTCTGTGAAGAGCACCAGAGTTTAGGTGGTATTTCAAATTCCCAGATGCAGAAAATATCTGAAGAGCCTTCCTTTAAAAATGCACATTGGAAATGGTGGTAAAATCATTGGATTTTCTTTCCTAGGCTCCCTCTATCCCACGAGTATGCGGATCAGTGACGAAGGGCGACTAGTGGTGAACTTCCGAACGGAGATTTGTTTCCAGGGCCAGCTGGTGATGTCCAACCCAGGTGTGTACCCATCCCATTCTTCTGTGCTGGCCAGAGTGTTGGTAGTGCTGTCTGCCTGGCAGAGGAGAAAGGCGTACCCCAGCAAAGGGTCTGCCTCAGTGTTAAAGGGGAATAAGTAACCGAGGCGCTTCCTTTTCTGGGGTGTAAGTTAATTTCTTTTCTACTTTCTTGTTTCTTTGCTTTTTGTGTGCTGTTTTTATACCGTGCCAGGTACTAATATTAATTTGGCAAAGTACAATTTGACCTTTTTCCTTTCAGGAACATCTCTGTCATCAATAGTAATGTCTGCTGACCACCCTGGCCTCACATTTACACTCAGTCTGTTACAGAGTGAGCCGACCTTCCACCAGCCTGTGCAGCAGTGGAGTTTTATCTCTGATTTTGCCGTGAGTTTGCTCTCAAACTTGAATCTAGAGAAGCAAAGGGAATTGTTAGTTTTTAACATACTTTCCATGCAGTCATCAGCAGTATAAGATCAGTAAGCATCAATTCATTTGGATGCAGTCAGATGCTTTCATTGCATAATGAACAGTCACAAGTCCCTGGTGTTGCTGGATCTCCAGTCTGGAGGCCTGGATCCCAGTGGGCACCTTTCACTGAACAGGCCAGTGCTGGAGCTGTGGCCAGTCTTGAAGAATTCTCCTTAATGTTATCTCCCTTGGTGTTGTCAGGAAACTGTGATCCAGCAGCTCCTGCTGCTGTTTGGAAAAGCTGTATCCTTTCCCCATGTGTGGCAAGGTTTTTTAGCTCCTACTGAGCTCAGGAGTCAGTGGGGAACAACTGTGACCCTAAAGCCTGTGCCTCTAATAGAGCAGAAGAGGCCTCCTGGAAAGTATCTTGCCCCTGTGAGAGGGGCACAGCCCAGTTACAAAGTTCTTGCTGGGCTGGCAGAAAAGGAGCCATTTGCATTCACACAGAAAAGGTGGCAAAAAATCATCTTCTCTTCTACCTCAGATAGATTTAGTATGTTAGATATGAGCACTGACATGTTTGACTCCAACCACCATCTCAAAAGACTGATAATAGGCATTCTCAATTAGCCATCATTTTACAGAGGAGGAGGAGAGAGGGCGTATGTCAGTGCCTTGCCTGTGTTGTTGAAGCGCACCGACGGTGCTGGCGCACATGCTTCCTGCATGAGGTAAAGCCCTGTTATTATGAACAGCAATGTCCAAGTTTGTGAACCTGTTTAAGATGCTGCTGGGAACTTAGCTTGGCTTCAGCAGCAATGTGAGCTGAAAAAGTGATTGTTCAGAGACTGGGGAGAAACGTTAATTTCTCTAATCTTTTCCCAGGTACGAGATTACTCAGGTACTTACATTGTGAAATTCATCCCCTGTACCGCTGCACCCAGCCAGCAATGTGCCCTTCCTGTCATCTGCAGCCCCCAGGACCCAATTGTGTTTGATATGGACATCAGGTTCCAGCAGGTACAGCATTTTACTTAGGACTTACAAATTGTTTCATGAGACCTAATGGGCAAAACTGGCCAAAAGCAAATGTAGGCTGGAAGGCAGGTGTTTCGTAACCACTGAAAAAGGTGATCTGGCATAGGCCATCCAGTAGCAGTTGTCAGGAGAAAATCAGATGGCTTCACATAGAGATTTTTACAGTGCTTGCAGGTTGCTGTAGATCTCATCATCTCAGGTGAGATGAAATTGAAATAAATGATTTTTTTTTTCTAGTAACCAAAATCTTATTTTTCCATTAATTTACCCCACAGTCCAGCCTATTCCTAACTACTTTGCTGTTTTTTTCAGCAAGGTGGGGGAATGGGCATGGGGTGGTGTTGGTTTAGTTCTAAGCAAGACTGTTTTCAAAAGTAACTTGTCTTGAGGTTGATTTTTTAAAACAGGGAATCAGTGTTAGAATTGAATCAGGAGAGTTCTTTTCAAAAGAAGTGGGAAACACTTCATTAGGTGTGAGTCTGGCTTTGTGACAATTATCCTGTTTACATTAAAGCAAAAAAAAAAAAAAAAAAATGCAGTGCACCAAGTAGCATTAACTTACTGTTGTAGACTATTACAGAGACTTTCAATGAACATACAAGACTTGTTAAAAATCTCTTATAATGACATTGTATCCTTCAGCCAGTACATAAAAATGACCTGATTTTTTCTTTTCCCAAAAGTACTGGATATCTCAGAGGCCATGTGTCAGTGTCAGTCAGAGTTATTCCACCCTTTTTAGCATTAGAGCTGGTCTTTATCGTTCTGCTTCATTATCCAGTTTTGAATGCCTTGGCAAGTGTAGAGACAACTGTATTGCACACAAATGACATGAATGTCTCAATCTGTTTTGCTCAGAACAATTGGTATTGAATTGCAATGTTATTATTTTTAATTTGAAGATGCCACTTCAGTAATAGTCTTCATGCTGCCACCTTGTAACGCAGGAAATGAATGCTACACAGGAAAAGGATTTGGGGAAGAAGGAAATAGCTGTGGCTGTGGTGGCAGTTGCATATTTGAATTAACTGTATGCCTCCCTGTATACAGTCACACCCTTACGACTGTTACCCCTAAATGCTGAGTTTAGTGTGCTCAGTAAGTAAGGTTAAATAGTGGCATGAGACAGTTTTGTTCGTTACCTTATTCCTGTGTTGGGGATCTGATTGACTTCTGCTCTCCTCTGCATCTCCCTGGCGTTACATACACGGTGGCTCTTGCAGCGCCCTAGAGCACTGGATTCACGGGGCAGGCACAAATCAGCGCCCAGTGCCTGCTTGCCCCATCCAGATGTGCTGGGTGCTGTTGGGCTTCTGCAGCCACAAGGTGTTTCATGGGGGTGGGGCAGAAAGGTGGTGATTGGCAGCAACTTGCTGTTGCACCAGAGGAATCCACCGATTTGCAGGCAACTTCTGTGTTGTCTCCAAAAGCGGGCCATTGGCCAGGTTTTGGCTAGGTTGTAAGCAGCACATGGACAGAGCAGCCGGAGGTGAGCAGGGGGCAGATGAGATTTCCCATCCTGTGCTTACTGGTTTGAAGATGTGGATTGTTGTTTAGAGTAGGGGACGTGTGTTGGTGTTGGGCTAGGTTCTGGTCGTGATGTAGCTTTACTGGCCTCTTGCCCACAGTCCCGTTCTCCCAGTAACTTCTGCAAGTGTCACTGAAAAGATACATTTCTGTTCTGTAAGTGAGGAAACAGGTATCTTTTGCTGTGCATTTGGCACTGTTTTACTCAGCAGCACTGAAATAAAGCACTACAGTTGTGTATTTTAATGGGTCATGATGAGAAGCAGAGAATAGGAGATTTATGTATATACAAGGCATGTTTATAAATGCTGTGTACTGCTGAAAGTTTTTATCGGCACATCACTACTATGGCAATGGTGAACAATGATCATCGTAAAGCTACAGCTAAGGTGTTTTGATTATTTAGTTTCACTTTTCCCCACAGGTCAGTGACCCAGTGGCTGCAGAGCTCAGCCTAAATACTCAAATGTTTCTGCTGTCCAAAAAGGAGATTTGGATATCTGATGGGTCAATGAGATTTGGAGGAGGAGCTGGTGTAGCTTTTACTGAAGGTAAAAAGTCGTTTGCACGTTCACCATATTATGAAAGCTAAAAAGAGAACCATATTTAACAACTTATTTTACTAGTTTTATACCTCTTTTAGCAACTTTTTTGTGTCTATGTATTTCCATGGCAGAGAAGTAAAATACAGAAACACTAAAATGTGATTTAATGTAATGTAATGGCAACAGCCTTTGGTTCTGTTTATGGGCTCTGAGAGGAAAAGCATTCCAAAGGTAGGTGCAGAATTTGTGTATATATCTGAAACCACAGTTCTGAAAACTCTTGCTCAGCTACTGTGTAATCACACATTCCCTTCACTCTGGTTGTTTTGCTGTAAAGCTGCCTACTCTAGAACTTGTTGCCCTGTTTTGAGGAGCTGAGTAATTTCAGTATGTCAGTCATTCTAGTCATTAGTGCAGGAATTGAATATGTACACCTGAGACTCCTCAGGACTTGATCCTGCAGCTGTTCTCAGTGCAGACTCGATGCACGATAACTGCATCTGGTTTCAGCCAAGCTGCTCCCTGTCTCTTGATTTTTTTTTTTTTTTTTTTGAGTTCTGGCCCAGGGTACAGTGCTCTCACACACTGTACTCACCAACTAGAGCTGTTAACAGGTTCTAGGGAAACTCCTGGTAAAGGCAGTATTAGATCAGAAATAGTTTTGTTTTTAATTGGTCCCTTATTGGAGCTATTGGTCCGAAACCCAATAAGAATGCAGTAAGTTTGTTAGTAACTTCATTTTGCTTGATACAATGCTGTCAGAATGGGTAGCTTCTTATATGTGAATATGGGTTGCCCTCTAGTGAAGAGAAGGGAAAAGCTTACTTAGGAAAGAGCTGTGCTGTAAGAACCATGTCAGTATGAATTGTAATGTAAAAAAAGACTAAAGGCCATGACAAATTAGTAGTAACAGTCCTGGAACACACTGTCTTCAAGTGCAAAGTTAAATACTCTTAAACCAAGGTAATTTCTGTCCTGAGAACCACAGTTAAAATGGTTTGGTAATAGCTTGCTTTAATAATTCTGAATTGACTAGCAAAATGTAAAATGTATCAATCTGGTTTGCTAGGATCTGAAATCTATGGCCGAGTGATGGTGGATCCAGTTCAGAACCATGGTGACTCCTTCACTCCTTCACTTCTGCCACACTAGAAAAAGAATATATTAATTTTCAGGTACTGTCATTAAGTGCTTTCAAACATGCTTAAACAGATTTTAGTGTTTCAAAACAGTATTACAGCTTGTTGTACAGTGATTGCCTATCTCCTTTGCTTGAATATTTGTTTTGCCAGCTAGATAGCACTGGGGGAACACACTTCTATCACCCAGAGCAAGTATTTTGCTTTAACTTCTACCTGAAAGAAAATTGACTGTATACAACCATAGGCATGCCATTTGGGAAGTTAAGGTTTAGTTCATTTCATTCTGCACACTGGCACTTGCAAAGTACGAGCACAAAGGAATTGCTGCTCCCCTATTGAATACATCCTTCCTCTCTGCTTCTGCTAAAGGTTTTTATTTAGGTTAGTTGTAAAGAAATGATCGTGGCTTGTTGGTTGGTCTGAAGTTTTGGGTTTTTTTGGTGTTGGGTTGTTTTTTGTTTTGCAAAGAAGGATGCTTTGCAAAGGAATGCTTTTAAAGAAGTCTTCAGCAGTAAAGTTTTTTTTTTTCATTTAGGGTACACTAAGTGTAAGTTAAGTTGTATTTAGAGTAATATTTTTCTAGGGCTGTCATGGTATTGCAGCTTTTAGATCTTTTTTTTTAGTGGATTGGCTCTTAACTGTGCTGTACTTCTGACTGTTTGAAGATCCAAATATGGTTACTCAACCTGTTCTCAGCTGGTGTCAGCAAGTTAGTCACCTGCAAACAGAAACTCATTTAATGTATCAGTAAGAACTGTACTCCTGTACAGGAAATCTACATCTGTAAACTTGCATCTTTTTCTTAAATCTAATCTTGTCAAAGTGCTTAAGCTCAAAAATAGTCATTTTTTAGGGATGCAGGTTCCCCCTCTTTACACAATACTGATGCCTTTTGATACTGTTCTTGAAAGGGCCAAACCTGAGAAAAGGTTACTCGATTCAGATTGAGAATTTGTCCTTTTTTTTCTCTAGTGAATTCTAAAATTATGTTAAATTAGATGATCAGACTAGGAAACACACGATTTAATCTCAGTCATAATGTGCCAGAGCCAATAGGACAGGCTAGGAACCACTCCTGAATGCTACCGGTTGTTTGACTAGCTCAGTTGAACAGTGTGGATTGCAGTGTGATTACAACACAGAATCTTGCACAGCTTGAGTCAGTATCAGTTCTTTTCACAGGAATCAAGACCAACTCTGCATTTACCACAGCTATTTTAGAGAAGTGGGTTGTTACACATACTGTTAAGTTTTATGTCCTGACTTGTTGCTGTTTTCCAATAAAAATAACGCTTAGGCCATTCTAATTAAGTACAAACTTCAGCGTCACTTACCTTTCTGCAGCTGTTGCAAGCAGGAAAATGTTATGATTTTGTTCCTATCTACATGTTCATTGTTAGCTCTTGATGTAAATACCTGGCCTTACCACTAACGTCAAAGAAAAAAAGTGTGTTTGTGTAGTAAAATTAAGTTTAATGGAGTTAAAATCCAAACCACAGAATTTCCAAAAAGGGGGGTTGGATTGGTAGTGGCTTTTAGCAAGAAAAACCACCTAAATAATTCTATTTTTCGTAACATAAAAACAGTGTTTGTAACGCCCTTAGAGGTTAAAACAAGCAAAAATAAACCCACAACTCTGGGTTGACTAAGTAAATAGGTATTGAAGTAGAAACATTAATGAAAAAAGTCAAGTGAAGCCTTATTAATAAATGAAGCCTATTTATTACTTCAAGTGTTAATGGTAAAAAAAATTCAGCACAGCTGTTGCATTTAAAAAAGTGAAACTACATTAAGTACTATGTTTCTAGTTCAGTAAACAGATGAACCCGATGTCCTTTAATGACATAATAGTTGAGCATTATACAGTACATCTTATGAAGACCCGTAAATTAAAGAACTACTTTTTAAATTTAGTGATTACAAAAATTCTGCATTCACAGCTTTAGCTTCTTTTTTCTTCCACGACCATCAGGAGTACCATCCATTTTGCGCTTCTGTGCCTGCAAGGTAAGTTTTTAAAGTAAGTCATTGTGACAGAGAAAGATTGTAAACAATGCATTTCAAGTCAAAACAGATGGAGATGATAGTGTAACCCTGGCAGCTTTAAAAATGTGATAAATTACAAATATAATGTGGCAAATATGCACATTCCACTCAGGACAACAGTTGTCTTATAGTCATCCAATTCTGGAAGACTATAATTCATAGAGGAAAAAAAAATACAGAAACAAATAAGGATGTTATTAAAGCTTCCTTACTTATGGAATGCTATTTCTGAACACCCGTTTAAGTATTCTGTGAACAGTTCTAAGTAACAACTTTAACAACAAAATCTAGGCAAGAGAAGGGGTAGAAGTTATTTTCTTTACAAAAAAGGCCTGTGCATTTAGCAGTACTTTAGTCAGCAAACAGAGTACTGTCAAGCGTATGTACTTGTTTTCCCAAATCTAGCTCTGGGAGCCCATTTCATGTCCACCACCCTCCAATACAAGGCATACGATGGCAGGCAACAGTATCTACATGGGAACATTTGTAAACAGATCTGGAGCATTCTCAAAGGGGAAGGAATGGTCTGCATCGCCTACGTACCCCTCAGTGGTAGACATCATTTCTTTATGGATAAAATTAATCAAAAGGCTAAGTAAATTTCAGGTATATTTTATCAAGGTAAACTCATACAGCCCACCAACTCACTGATCAAAAACATAACAAGTTTATCTGCTCCAAAGCATGTGAGCTACATGTTTTAGAGTTTAGAACCTGAACTTATTTTCCTTTAGTTGCCATCTACAATGGTATTTAGCTGAATGACACTGTGAAATGAACTTTAAGCAGCTCGTAGCACTGCCCTGTAACATTTTTTGTTGGGTGTTACCTTTAAATAACTTTAGATACCACTTTGCCTAGACAATTAAAATGAGCTTTTCTACAAAAATGCCTTTTTAAATCCTACCGAAGATGGTTTTGGTCCACGTTTCTTCTTTTCTGCCTTTTCCTTTTCTTCCAGTTCCATGTTTTCTCTTTCAATCAGAGTGATTAAAGTATTGCATCTCCTTTGCAGCTCCTAAATTGCACAACATAGTCACTCACTACTTTAGGCAGCCACTTCATGTAAAAAGCATCATGTCAGAATACTAGAAATGCCTGCAAGTAATAATTTTTTTTTGTATTTCATCATGCAAAACCTTGGCAGAGTGAAAAAAGGAATGAAACAAATATTTGATGATAGTTACTGGCGGGCTTCACAGCAATGGATTTGATCACAGATGTTTGCTTTTAAAACAAATTTGTATTTAATTCAAATTCATGTTGATTTAGAAACACAGTAGCTTGGAATTTAAATTTCTTCTCCCATGAGACTTTTTAGTTTATCGCATTTGACATCTATTACAGTTGTTGGAAAGTCTGTAAAAATTTAATACATTGTACACATGCACATACTGGACTATTCTGGAAGCTATTTAGCAAGCTTGCTATGTAACTGTGTTGTGTTGTCATGGGTGTTCATGAGCAAAGAGCACGACAGATTAATACATACCATTGCAGTTCTGGACTTGAGAAACCAGTCAAATCTGAATTGTGGGGAGTTTCGGATACACTGTCTTAATTCATCGTAGACATTTTCTTTATCAAATCCTAGCTTGTGAAGCATACAGATTAGAAAGCGATCCTCCTCTTCCGTGTAGTTCTTCCCTTTATTAGTACCATATGATATTCTTAGCTGGTGGAAAGGGGCTTTGTATCTGCCAATCTAAACAAAACAAGATCATATAAAACTAAGAAATCATTTAGAATTAGCATGGAACTGTTTTCTGTGAAAGCAAAAAATCACATGACAGGCAGATGAACAATACGAAGTTAGAAAACTAAATCTTTTATGATCTCTGGTCCTAAAAGTCACCACATTTAAGGAACTGTAGATTCTAGATACTGAATTTACTAGTATCATCTAAACAGGCATGTTTGACAGGTTTGTCTGCTTGTCTGTTCGATAGGTAATCTTTTGATTAACTGTACAGTGCAGACCTGGCACTACATTTGAGAATAGTCAAGATCTGTCAGCCTGCAACTGGTAATGATTCTTTTTAATATAAAAATCCTCAGGAATGGTCAAAATCAGAGGGAAAGTAAAAAGGTACATGGCTCAGCTGCATTTTGGTTAATAGAGTGAGACACTGTTCTTCCCCGACTTCCTTAGAAGAGGAACTAGTCAAGCCTAAAGCGGGGGAAAATGTCTGATATAGTGTCTTAATTTATTTCAATTCTGTTCATTACCAAGCCCTGGCTGGTGAAGCACACAGGATCAAAGACAACTCCACTGACTGGTAAGTCTTCCCTTTTTAAGTGCTCTAAAAATACATACAGCATTTTCAGCTATGTGGGTCCAACAAACAGAAATTCTATTTCTCCAAAAAGCATGTAGTCATTGGGAGTTTATCACAGTAAAAACAATTCATAGTGCCATATAACAAAGATGATTGTTACAAACAGATTAGGCCACGCTTAAAGGTATCACCATAGCTATCAGCCAAAATAGGAATTTTAAACCTACCGAATGCAGTTAAATTCAAGAGTAGAAACTGCAAAGAACAGCACTTCTATAGAATGGAAAAGCAAAAGGTAGCAACCACTGAGGAACACGTAAGAGAGAGAAATATTATGCCCAACATGTTTCCTTACTGTACTAGTAACATTGACTAGGCATACAGCATGGGGCCTTACCTCACTGGCACAGGGAAATAAAGGAAACACAGGTAAGAAACGCAGCAAAGATACCTTTGTATCAAGTGCTTTTTTTATGCTAATTCGTCTCTGAATTCTGGCTTCTCCTCTTTCTATCTGAGCCATGATCTTCTCTATGTCTTGGAGTTCGTTGCACCTTTCCCAGAACACAGCTAAGAAAAGAACAACTGGTTAGTTTCTTATCATGGAATTAGGTTTTTGCCTTAAAAGATGTTAGATACTATTTCCTTTTACAAGACCTTACTGCCAGATAAAAATAGACATGCCTTTACCTGATAAGGAACCTTCACTTCCTGAAATTGTGTGGGAGTATTACAAGTACTATTTTGAAGAGGGTAGATATAGGAGCCCTCAATTTAAATGAGGTGTGATATAGGCCAGCCAATCTCCTTCTCAAAGAAAAATGGAAACTGATAAAACAGCTTTACAGAAGGAAGTAGAAATGCAACTGTAAGTAAGTAGCTAAAGACAGGAGCAAGTGTCTAAAAGACAGTTAGGTGTTAAAATAAATCTTTCTAAAGAATGTCACATCTGTAAGTATGCAGATGTATACTGTAAAAAATTCAGTCACAGAACCTTGCAGCTGCAAAGACCCTTCTCTGAAATGTCAGAGGTTAAGTAGCCAACTGGTCTTCTGGTACAAAAACCAATGGTCGTTATTCAGTCACAAAATGTTTACAGTATCCCTTGCTTTAACAATGTGAAATAATAGAGGGGTAAAGGGTCAATACAGTTATCAGTTGGTAAATGGAAGGAAAAGAGAAATCTCTCCACCTAAGCATTTTTTCCTCAGCATTTCCTTTTGCAGAAATTAACAAGAATTGAAAACAGCACTATCCAGATAGAATATATTAGTGTGTGTCAGTAATAGATTGGGTGTACATTTCAGTACAGTTTAGTTAACTATGCAGGGGCTAAATCTGCTAAAATCTGTATCAGTAGATCCCAAATCCATCAGTACAATCCCACCATGAATGTCTTAAAGAGTCATACAGAAAACTCACAGAAGTAAGGTGTTTAGCACGTTCATAGGCATTTCAAACTAGGAAAGCAGCATTAGATACAGAGTTGACTACTTGAAAAGTAATTTACCTGAATACTCAATGACTTCCTCTGGGGTTTTTCCTTCTACTTCTCGTGCTATATTTTCGATATCATCACGGCCCCACTTCTCATTAGCTTTGATGAACTGGTTAAAATCTCTCTTATTCCAGTTAGTAAATCCCTTTGCAGCAATTAAAAGCAAACATTGCACAGAAGTTCAGGATTTGTCTGTCTCCACATTTCTTTCAACAGCTTTCTTTAAAATGACTGACAGTAACACTTCTGTAATTCCAACAATATTAAACCTCTGCTTTTCCTGCAGTTTGATGTTAGTAGAAAAACTGCTTTTATAGTGCAGTCACTGTAGTCTCTCTCTCTCCATCTAAAAACTGCCTAATGATTAGCACTGCTTCTCTAATTACTACTTCAGCTCATAAATTAACCCCTCCTACCACTATTCTCCGAGAGACAACATGGGATCACTTTTTAAGAATAAAAATCCCTCAAGAGAAGCAAATAGTCTCTAGAATGGTTTTGTTCAGTCAAAGAGGACCACCAAGTGCCTTGCAGATGCCTTCTGCATCTTCCTTGGTCTCTCTCCTTCAGAAGGTCTGAAGGTATCTTGTGTGATGTTATTCAGTAGGGACAGAAACAGCAATGCTGAAGTTATCAGCTGCCAAAACAGGCTAACTGCACATTAGTATTAACTTTAAGAAAAAAAAAAAAATTGGTACAAAAATATTCAACCAGCCACATTATGATTTAACCACAGCTTATTTGATTATACTGATTTTTAATAGTTAACTATTCCAGTGCACTACTACTCAAGAGCTCTTGTTCTAAAATTACCCACAAAAAAATACAACATGAAAATATAATACCTAAGACAAGGAGTAGTAGGCATTAACCTGCTTTGAATTATTTAACCATATAAGCTACCTAATTATGTACCTATCCAGCTTATATCTTCTTTAAGAGCAGGACGTTATTCACTTCTAGTCATAGTTTAAGAAAGCTGACCATTCGCAGAGGATATGCTTTAAATCACATCGAAGGTAGCACATTCAGCTCTGCGCGGTCCCACAAGTGAGAAAAGATGTCACAGTCTGCAGTCAGTGCAAACTTGCCAAGCCAGACTCTGGACACTGGATAGCTCTTACTCATTAGGCTTAAAAATATACAGAATGTAGACCAGGTTCAGTAGCATCTAAATACACCACCTTGGTGGGTATCCTTCAAACGCATCTAGGCCCATGACAAACCTAATGCTAAACGTTTTTTCAGTATGAACCAAAATTTGCAGCCATGTTAATTTAAATATGGCATTTGTAAATCAATCACTAAGAAATGTTCATGTAACACTGTAAAACACAAAGCAAGCTTCAGATGATGTCAGTCTCACTAAAGAACCAACTATACCTGGGTTAGAAGCTTCTCTTTTTCTTCTAGTTCTTCATCATTAAGAGGTTCGGCCTCATCAATCTTAAGCTGCTCTTCCTTTTGTGCTTGGGCTGCATTTGGCAGATCAGGATTACGAGGTACCTGAAAGGTTTTACAGTTTGTAAAATCAGATGACTTTTCACAAATGCCGATTGTAACTTCTCCATTAATACAACCTAATCATTTGTTCAGATCAACGTGACTTTATTTAATTTAAATCAGTGTGAAAGGCAGGACAAGTACATATTCTCCTACCAGTAACTGTTGCAATGAAACATGTTGATGCAATGAATGAATTCTATTACCTTGTACCCAATTGTTTTCCTGTAGTAGAGAATTTCTTTTTCCAATAGTTCAAAGAGTCGTGGAGGAAAGAACTGAAAGTCCTGTACATTAGGCTGTTTTGGAGGCCGTGGTGCCTGAAATACATAAAAATGCTTGTATTTGATGTCCGTTCACATCCAGAATCTGTTTGCTTGTAGTAAAACTGAGTTCAGTTTGTGAGAAAAAAATCCTCCATTTTTATAAAAATGCACTGTCTTTCTTTACTAAAAGAAGGCCACACTAAAACACCATGCAAGTGTCAGCTACAACCATGAAGACTTACAGAAGTAAAAGATACATGAGAAAAGCAGATAGGGTCTTCTGGGAAGAGAATGGTGGGGAAAGAGTCACACATGCATCCCCTTGAACAAAGTTCAGGTGTCTGAGTAGCAGTAAGAATATGTTCCATAGGTAAGGAAAAAACATTGCTGCTTAAAGAAAGTAAAAATAAAATAAGAAACACCCTATTCTTACCCTCCTAAAATCTTACAGGTTTCATCCTGCTCTTACTTTTTCCTCACCGAAGTTTGTCTTTAGTCCTTTGGATTTTTCTAAATTTAAATCTTTCAAGTGCCTCCCCAGTTTATGAAACCAAATAGAGCAGTATTAATGAATTAACACCAATTTCTTGCTTTCAGCTTTAATCACTTCTCATGTATATTTGAGCTATTTATTTTTTTAAATTAGTCAACTCACCTTGGGTGCTTTTGGCTCACTGACTCGAAGAGCTTCTCTGAAGTAAGCATCCACAGCATAATTGGCTTTTCTTTCTCGTTTAGGTGGTTCAATCCACTCTGTAAAAGCCATCTATAAAAACAAATCCCACCACGCCCAAGAAATATTAAGACTAAGTCTTGAAAAATATTCAGACAAGCTGTGATTTTTATATAAATCTAACTCTACATATACTTCATTAAATGACTAACTTACACATTATACTTATATTGTATTTTAACCAGCATATCTTAAAAGTATGGTTCAATCTTACACATTAGTGATTTCCTCCAAAAGAAACGTAAATACTACCTTCTGTTTTTCTCTGTAGTCCTCCCCTTCAAAATTATACACGCTGGACTCTGTATCCATTGTGAAATTTCTGAGTGAGCTTTCACCCATCTTTGAAAGTTTTTCATTCATTTCTGCAGTCTGGGGGCAGGGAAGAGAGAAAAGGACAGTAACAATTTTGAAAGGTACTTCATTATAAAACAGCGCAGTTCCAACAGTAGAAAAAATGAACACATTTGACCAATATGAAGCTTCTCAATAACAACAACAATATTTTCTCCAGCTTATAATGAAGCAATCACCCAGCGATACACTATCTTACCATCTAAGTCTACAAGTGAGTTTCTTTCTTTTTTTTTTAGACTTTGCCTCACCTTTTTTGCACCTCTTTCCAAGATGTGATCAATATCTTCATCTGTAATCTCGCTCTCCTTTGAGGCAAACACATGTGTCGCTCCGTGTCTAATCATTTGCAGCATTTCATCCTTCCCAAGTTTATTCAAGTTTTGATCCACCAGTCTTCCTGAAGATAAAAGCATTGGAAGGTAGCAACTAACTAAAAAGTTTATATTACTGAAGGAACAATAAATATAAGATTTCTCCTTCCCCTTACGTTTTCAAGTTAACATTATCTCATTTTTCTCTCAGGGAAATTCCACATTAAAAAAAAAAGGGGGGGGGGAGCCAGCAAAATCTAGCCAGGGACCACATATATTCTCTTACTATACATTGGTTGTGTTTGGACAATTTTGGATATGAGAGCTTCAATACAAGCTTTATGATATGGTGCATGTTTTCACAATTTCAAGACCAAACCTTGTTGAATCCTTTTTGCATAATGAAGTTACTGATTCCAAACAAACCAACCAAGAAGGTTACATCCTCATCACTTCTCCCCATCTACTAAAAAAAGCCAATGCATTAATTTCTCCATTTCAGAGTAGAAGTTGAGTACTTAGAAGAGAAACGCACCCTATATACAAACAAATTGCCTCCATATACTTGCCTTGCTGAATGACTATGGAATCTAGCCGGAGTTTCATTTCTGCACGTTCCACTATTCTTTCTTCCACTGTATTGTCTGTGATAAATCTGAACACTCTAACAGTCTTTGTTTGGCCAATTCTGTGTGCTCGATCCTACATAAAAAAATAACAAGAAAATCAACGCTTACTTTCTTGCATGAATATATAATTATCTTTGATTTTCGTTAGTTTCAACATACTAATTTGTAAAACAGAACAGTGTAGGTTAGTTAAATCTTTACGGAAATCCACTTGACATGACTACCCAAGGTGTCACGTTCTTCTTGCATTTCAAGTTTTGTTTTGTTTGTTTGTTTTAAGTAACATAAACAATAAGTATGTTTCTAAATGTCATACCTAAAAATAGCTCTTTTTGTTCTTTTTTGTTAAATCACATGGGAGATGTAACCTTCTGTAAAACGAAAGTATTTAAGAAATTATCTCTGTACTTACCAAAAGCTACCTATCTCAAAATCATTCAGTCGTGCTATGAATACGTGAAGAAAAATACAATGCACTGCCTCACCTGACTGGCAAATCATTAACCACTGTGAGAATTAGTATTCTGAACATACACTTGTAGTGGTAACTGGAATTATCTCGATTTAGATTCCAGGCACTGGTTCCATCATTATTTTGAACTAATTTTTGCTAGAATACTTGAGAACATACAGCTTAAATTTGTAAGATTTGTCACTGAAAGGCCTCATTTGCCAATAGACAGTGGTAGATTTTAAATAGCTTATGCAATCAGTAGTGTTCTCGATACGTCCCATGGCTGGAGATGAATACAAATCTACTTCAAAAAAAAAAAAAAAAAGATAGGTGCTTGCTCATTTATCACCACCCTAAAAGCAGTTTTTAAAAACTTTAACTCAGCTTTTATTTGCCTCTTTTCCAAAGTCTCAGTGAAGACAGTGTAAATGCAGTGAGTTCCACTCCCCAGGGGAGGAAGGTTTTATAGTTTTAGAGTTAACACATACCATTAGTTTTTAAAACTAAAAAAGGCTATTTTCATTAAACACTGTAGCATATACCACAGCATTTTCCCCTGCTTAAATCACTGCATAGTCCAAACGTGACTAAGTGTTCCCCAAAGTGGAAGCTGCACTGGAACTGAAAAACTGGTCTTAAAAATACTACTTCTATACTAAAACAAGAAAAATGTCATTTCAATTTGAAAATACTGTAACACAACACACACATTTCTAGGAAAGTTATGTGAGGAAGAAAGGACATTTCCATACGGATTCTTACCATAGCCTGAAGATCTACTTGTGGATTCCAGTCTGAATCATACAGAATTACAACATCAGCAGTAGCCAAATTGATTCCAAGGCCTCCTGCCCGCGTACTCAACATGAACACAAATTTTGAGCTACCAGGTTCGTTATATGCATTAATAGAAGCCTAAATAAATAAAAAGAACATTATCAGTGGAACCAAATGTTTTAGAAATACTATTTTTACTTAAGTGAAATACTTAAAATTTTAAATACCTGTCTCTCGTCATGAGGCGTTTGTCCATCCAGTCTACAATATTCATAATTTCGCCACATACAATAATCTTCCAAGATATCCAGGACTCTGGTCATCTGGCTGAAGATTAAGACTCTTGAACCTGTTTGGGGTAAAAAGCTTTTAAAGTTTTCACCAAAACTTAAGATTCATTAAACTCCACAAAAGTTTGCCTGATCAGAAAGAGGAGGGCAGTTGCATGTACTATGAACAAGAGTAGCTATAAATAAAAAGACTGATTTAAGTAATATAATGAATATCAGTTTTCAGGACTAAATATATATATATGTAAAATAGTACATGTTGAAAAGCTGGGATTTTTATTGAACAGCCATTAGAATTTGAAAGTGTTAGAAGGGTTTGAAGTCACATGGGATTTCTACGAATTACGGAACCCGATATATAATACAGGGCTGCAGATGTTGCTATCAAGTAATGAATTTTTAATATTTTATATATGTAGACATATCTGTATTCTTTAAATACAATATGTGTTTATTGCGCAAATGAAATTTTCTTGGGATGAGTGATATAGAAGAAAATTTCTCTTTCAAATATAAAAACATCAAGAAGTAAAAAGAACAAAATTTTACAGTACGTTTTGGATTTAAGATATCTAGAAATTAAATTCTTCTTGACAACTTGTCAGTCCGTTTACTTACCTGCCAAGAACAACATTCAAAAAATGTAAATGTACAGTAATTTATAAATATATATATATATATATATAGACACAACCATTTCAAACATACATGAGGGATTTAAGTAAAACACAAAATGTTACAAAGTTTCTGCCTCCCCCTACATGCTCCCAGTAGGACTCTGTTCTTTGGACTCAAGGTCTAATAATTAAATTCTCTCTTTTGGTTAAGATCATCAGTTCATTGAAAACCATACCAATTTTAATTGTCATGTCTCAACAAGGAGTCTCACAGCAGAAAGAAACCAAAATAAAAAAAGCACAGTAACCACTGAATTCTTTGTCAGCCTTACAATGATGCATATCACCACAGCTGTTTGAATACTAGCCGGATACTAAGTACAGGTTACTTTTATATTATCCAAGGCTGAGGTTTGGATTTTTTCTTTTTTTTTTTTTTTTTTTTCTGCAATATCTCCCCAGTCACAAGCTTTCCTTCACTTCTTTAGCAAAGTTACAGTAATGTATTCCAGAGCTTTGTCCCTACTATCAAAAATTTAAAATTTATAAAATAACTGGGTGTTCCCTCAGGTTTGTCTCGAGGAATCCACTGAAAAAACTCAAGTGCTGTTCAAAACCATATCCAGAAAGAACAAACAACATTTCACAAAGGATTTGGCTTTAAACCTACATGAAAACTTTGAATCTGAACTGGTATTTCATGGCAAACCAAAGTGGTTAAAGTACTACATAATTATGTTTCAAACAGCTAATATTGCTGAGAAACCTAAAGCCCAGACCAACTGATGCTTCTGTGGTCTCAACTTAGCTGGAAAACAGACAAACAAAAAAAAACCCTTTGCAGTCACAAAAAAACATAATGGACTATTGACCCCGTTATTTATGGAGGCACTTCACAAATCTTTATATAGTAAGCATTTAATATATAGTGCTTGAGGAGCTAGTATCATGCTAGAAATCAACTATGATCCTGCATAACGTGTGCTGATTTTTGCTCAGGAGACATGAAAACATTACAAAGTACTGACTTTCGTTTTTATCATTAAACCAAACAACTCTCAAACAACAATACAACAACGAGATGCATACCTTGCTCTTTCAACTTAGGTAGTAATTTGTCCAATACTACCATTTTGCCACTATTGGTGACCAAATGCATATCTGTTGTGTAAGGTGGACCAGGTTCTGCTCCATCAAAGAGATATGGATGATTGCAGCATTTTCTCAGTTGCATAAGGATATTCAACAGTCTCATCTTGTCCAGCTTTCCAGCAGAATTCAATATATCTATATCCTTCATTAAAATTCTTGTATACCTATAATAAAGAAAAACGACTGTTGTAACTATAAAATGAAGTTGCGCTTTGTTTAAATAATGTGGTATAGTCAAAAGTTCCCTCCCTCTCTTTTCATGAGGTAACTCACTGATCTGCACAGTTTTGTCATCATAAAAGTGTCACAAGGAAATACATACACAGGAATTTAGTATAGCAGAAAGAATTAAATCAAGTTCTACACAATAACCGAGTCACAAGCAGCACATTCCTTCTGAGCCTTAACCACAGCACACTCAACTATCTGAATTACCATTCTCGTTGCATTTTGCTGAGACCCACGTAAATTTTAACTTCCTTCTTTGGAGGCAAACTTTTCTCTACATCAGCCTTAATGCGACGTAGGAGGAATGGTCGTAGCACCTGAAAGAGATTGCGTCATTAACCGTATTTTGGAAACTGAAATACCGAAGAGGTCAGTAACAGCAGTGCACATACTCTCTTCCTGTACCACCAGACCTATTACCAGATCATCTGGAAGAGCAATCTGTATAGGCAGGTTATTATACATGGGCACATACATGAGCTTCCTTTGGAAGACTTCAAATCTTTTAGGACAAGACTTTTAGCAGAAGACTCCTAAAAGTCTTCCAATTTTTCAGTAGAAGACTCCTGCTCTTTTAGGTGAAAATTTTTTTTTCTAACTTTGCTTGACTGAAATCTTTGCAGTGTCTTCATAGCCAATATTCTAAATGCAAGTATCTGAGAACCTTGAAAGCCAGAACTATCAACCCTTCTCCCCCAAAACAATTTTCTTTTCAAGACATAGACACCTTTTGTGCTTCACCAACCTTTTCTGAAAGACTACCATAGTTTCTGGAATAAGCAATCTTACCGTAATATCTTGTCACAAAAAGTATTAGCGGAATTATTTATAACCTAATTTAGGTAAATGTAACACACAAAAAGCAGAAAGACTTACCATATGGAGACGTTCCACCAACTTTTGATCCCCTAGACAGTTGTTTGTATCAAACCATGAATCAAAGTCCTGTATCAACGAAATAATTGGCTTGTAAGAGCTTTTTTTGCAAGGTGCAGTATCATTACAATAGTGAATAAATACAACTCAAGTGATTCTCTTACACAAGCAGTAAATAAAAGACCAAATCATCCCTTTTTGTCTATTTTTATAGAAAGATCTGTATCACATCATCTTCAAAAAAAATAAAAAATAAAATGCCATTGGGAAAAAAAGAATTATATGAAAGTCCTTTTCTGTTGAAAAGGAATCTGATTCACTCATTATCACTCCACTGGACAAATTCCAGTTGGAAGAAGTGTACCAGTGCAGGTTTTGATGAAAAATGAAAAGGAAGAAGTAAAATTCTGGTGTAATACATCACAAGACTTCCACTTCTACAGATGTTACACTCCCAATGCAGTTACACTCCAAATCAATTAAGCACATGCTTGAAAAAAAAAAAAAAAAAAAGTATCTTCCTGAAACTGATGCACTGCCCTTGCTCAGCAGAGGTAACACTTACTGAAGTCTGTTGCTGATTACATAGTATCTCACAACTCACAGGAAACAAATTTTAGATAAACAATAAGGTAACTTAAACAAAGTTGTTCTACCAATTGCAATGTTTAATCCTATTTTGAAATGCAGTAGAGATCATCTTCACTGTGATTTGAAATACCTCTAATATCTGCTAAACTCACAATAGCCCTTAGAAATGGAGGGAAAATTAATGTACCTACTATACTTACAATATACAATATTGGAAACATTTACTTGACTGTCAATCTATCATTATAAGTAACTGATATGTCTAACTGTATATCTATATCTAGCTATATTGTTTCAGGTCTTTCCAAATCTGCAAAACCACCAAAGTTCACTTATTAATGGAAATTAACACTTACTTCAGATGAGTTAAAGACATCTGGCAAAAGGAAGTTAAGAAGTGCCCAGAGTTCATGTAGGTTGTTCTGAAGTGGAGTTCCAGTTAATAGCAGCCGATTTGTAGTCTTGAATTCCCTCACAATTTCTGATAACTGAAGGAGATTGAGACATAAGTGAACATAAATATACTACTATTCCCAACACCACAACCACCACCTAGCAACTCAGAACAATATCTCTTTGTGAAAGTATAAATTACCTTTGATTTTTCATTTTTAATCCTGTGGGCTTCATCTATAACTAGGTATCTCCAGTTAAACTTCTTGAATACTGATTTTTCTTTGATAAGCATTTCATATGATGTTACGCAGACATCCCATTCTCCTGGCAACAACACATCTCTGACAAAGGCAGCCTAGACAGCAAGGTGACAGTTCTTTATTGAGGCTTTGTCAAAACTAAAACAAAAAGAACACACTAGAGCTGCTAAGATTTTAAAACAAGGTTGCTGCTAGATTTGAAGATAAAGATACGATTAATTACAGAATTAATATAACATACACCCATTGTAAGACTTGAGGATCTTGTCAGTGCTGAAGCTGCTAAAACTGTTGGGGCAGAGCCAAGAAGGGATTTCAACTGTAACTTCATGTAAGGTTTTCAATAGCTAAATTGTAACATTAAAAACTTCAAAATAAATAAATAAATAAAAAACCCCAAACCTCACAAAACACAGAAAATCATTCTGAGTCCTAGTTTAGAAAACGATATTTTTTAATATGAAAAATAATCCCAAATAGAGCTTTATTTGGCCAATTTAATTTCTAGAATGCTGACATCCAAGGATTAAGAGAGGACATGGCAATTACTAAGAATTCAAATTATAGAGATATACAGATGTTAAGAGGTTAATTCATGTAAGTGAGAAACATACTGAAAAAAAGAATAAGAACTTTTGGATTCTAAAAAGGTGCACTAAAAAAATCACAGGGTATCTGATCTGGATCAATGACTTCCAGAACTATTTAAAAATTTCATCAATATTTTTGTAATTTCTAACCCATCAAACCTTTAAAATAGAGCTAGGTACCCTTAGAATGATAGTAATAATAAAAAAATCCTGCTGCCAAGAGCATAAGTTTAATGGTACTAGTAACTACTCCTTCCATAAATAAATAGGTAACTCCAGCTGACAAATCTATAGAGGTGCCATCATAGTCCGTTTTTCAAAACAGAAGTTTTCTTTGCTGTGCTTAAAAAAAAGAAGTAGCAAAGAACTGATACAGAAGTAACAAAAACAGAATGATTGAAATAGTAAGGCCATAAGAAGGTGACCAGTATTATTTTCTCTCATAGACAAAATTCAAGCCAAATAAGATGATTAGCATACTGTTTTTTCCAACCAACCCACCTTGTCCCCACCCCAAAATTATGTTGACAACCATTTTCAGAAAACAGTTCCTTGATGAGACCCCACAATCCTCTTAAGAGCCACCGTTACATCCAATATGATATACTGTGTAGAGCAGAAAATAAATGACAGATTTATATATTCATACAAATGAAAGCACTTTACATGAATCACTTCACTTTCCTATTTTAAATTGTTTCTGTTGGTCTACGTGGTGTATTGCCTTCACAAAAGGAGGGAAATTAAGAGTGTCAAGTGATGAAGCCAGAGCTGAAAAGCACACGTGTGTATTCTAAGCCAGTTATATTTTAAGTAGGTAGCACTTGTGGGTCTCACTATGTAACCACTACTATCCCAGTAATGTCCTTCCCTGTGAATGGAAGGTAAGAACAGCAAGATCATATGCTGCATTTACCATGCCATGAACACAGGAAAAATAACGACATCAAAACTTACTCGCTGGTCTTTGTCACCTATCAAACAAACTGCTCGAAGTGTAGGCACCCATCTCTTGAATTCATTCATCCAGTTATGTAGAGTGGACTTAGGAACTAACACCATGTGAGGACCAGGAATATTTCTGTAGTGTTTCATATATCCAAGAAGAGAAATTGTTTGCAGTGTCTTCCCAAGACCCTGTAAAAGACATTAACGTGTCAGAAAAAATCTCTCAGCAAACACCTTTAGAAAGCTCAACAGTGGGCTCTAAGTACATTACAGAAGACACAGCAGCCTGAACAAATTGCTAAGATACACTAAAAGGCATCAACATCTTAGTTAGGAAAGGCTTATATAGCATCCCACAACTTAAAAAAAAAAAAAAAAAAAAAGAGAAACATTTTCAAACATGGGATTATGAACTTTACCTTATCCTTCAAGTAAGATAAATTCTTAGAAGTGCAAGAAAACATTATTTCAAAAAGGGTGTACTCGGATTATTTATTTAGAGGTCAATGAACTTTACAAACTGACGTATGCATTCTCTTAAACTTGAAATAAAGAGAATAAATTAAGAACCCTGTAAGAAGACTTTTGCAGGCCACAACATGATGTCAGTTCTCATGAGAATAAAGCCAAACATAAGTAAATATAAACAGCTGCGTATATCAAAAAAGAAAACAAATACTGAGCTGCTTTAGAAGTACTTTCTAAAGCACTGTTCAGTATTCAGCAGAAGTATTAAAAACCTTGTATCTTCACCATATAGTTTTAATTAAAACAAAACGGGAAAATACACAAAACCCAGATCCTTGATATCATCTACATAATTCAAAAGATTGTGAGTCAGCTACATGGGATTTAGAAAAACCAAAGCCATCGATGCAAGTTATTTTTGTTTCCAAAATTCAAATCTTTGTCTTCAAAATGACCACATTCCACCTGGTGTAAGGTGTGGAAAAGTGTTTACAGGCTGTGTGAAAGGCATTGGTAAGTTCAAAAGGATGAATATTTAAGAATGAATCCAAAAATATTTAATAGCAAGCATTTAAACTCCTCAGTCCAAAATGCATTTTGGAATACCACAAATCCACAGACTATTTATAAAGTTTCCCAATCTTCTTTGTTAATGCAAGCCTGCTCCACTTAGAACTGTACTTGCCAAAGAAAATCCTCTATTCATAAGCATGTAATGTTGAAGAAAATCCTTGATCTATTTCAAAATTAAATGTGTTACTAAACAATAAAGTTATTTGTCTCTAATTTATCTTGAAGAAGTTTTATTATACAGAAAAGCAACTATCAGTAAGGTATGAGAAATGCATCATACCAGTATATAATTCAATTTTTGGTTTTCCTTATCTGCTGCTTACGAAAATCAGATGCAATTAAAACCACTTAGAGGACAAAAACATATCTGCCTCTCCAACTACTACAATTTCTTTTGCCTTCATCCCTTGTCTTTCAGGGAAAAAGAACAGAAGCAGAAGGAAAAGATGCCATGGCCAGCACTGACTGAAATGTCCGTGGTCACAGTGCGAATGAAATGTTAACACAGCTCTCTAGCTACAACTATCTTAGCATCCTTTTTCCTGGAAAATTTCCCACTGTTGCAGTTCTTCGTGCTGAGAACATCAATCCACAAAGGACACTTGTATCATGCTATCTGTATTTTATGTTCAAATAACAGGAAGTGTTCCCACATTTGTAGCTCTTTTCATGTATGACGTTCTCTTCACAAGGGCAGCTTCAGAATACCATAGCAAAATAGCTGTGGTTTTGAGAAAATATAAAGGACATGTAACATAAAGGACTCCCCCAGTTATATTTTTCTGGAGTTTAACAGGTTCCCTTTTCATATGTCTGTTTCTAAAACTGCCTGCAGAGTTTATTTAAATTAACATACCTGTGAAACTGTTTTAACATTAGTGATCTAAAACATACTAGAAAAATAAAATTTGGGAAATCATATATTGCATTTTGTGCTATGTAAGAAAGTATATTGCTGAACTAAAATTCTATTGCACTACATGTGTTAACAAGTCCCCCCCATAGAAACACAGGCTACATGCGTACCATTTCATCTGCTAGGATACCATTGATGCCATTTTCATACAAAGAAATGAGCCAGTTCAATCCTCGGACCTGATAATCACGCAGTTTTCCCCATTTAACATCTAAAAGACATGAAAGAATAGGCATAAAGATTTGTAAAGACTTGCCAAAGAATTTCGCCATCCCTTGCCTGCTAATTGACACTCATTATCTAAGCTACAGAACAAAATCAAGTAGTAAACTTCATGCAGTAAATTCCAACAATGAAGCAGACTGGACACAGTGAAATGTTCATTTTCTGTGAGTTGCTTCAACAGCTTTGATTTCTGCAAGAACATAAATTATATAGAAATTCTAACCCTGTAATTCCTCCCAAAACCAGAACACAGTACAACATTAAAACAATAGAATATTAAATTCTCTGTTAAATGGACTGGAAGCCATTATGTACTTTAAATTGAATCAGAAGATGGGTTACACCTGACAAAAATTTAAGACAACCAACTTAAAAAAAGCTAGCTCTTTCCCAGTAACTAAGCTATGGCAACTGGATTTCTAAAGGACAAGATTCACTGGACCATCCTTCCAGCCTGCCTGAATATAAACAGTCCCTAATATATTTTGTTCCATCAGACCGGTCCTGGTTATTGTTTTCTCTCTCTCTTGCCACCCAAAAATTGACTCATTTTCTTTGGGAAGGGTGAAAATAAACTCCTCTTTTAAACTCCAAAGGCTTGACTTTTGAAGGAAAATAACTTTCAGGGGAAAAAAAAGAAGAGAGGAAACACACATGATGGAGATTCTTCAAATCGAGTGCAGACGTTTGTTGCCTTGGAGCTTTCTGTTAACAGCTCCTCATCTTCTTCCTGTTCTGTTCTGCGATGGCGGTAGCTGAAAAAGTGCAAGAAAGAAGTAAGTTTCTTGCTAAACTGAAAAGACACTACACTGTTCCAAAAGTTTAATGGCACTGCAGTACAGATCACAAACACCTAAAGAAGCTTCTTGCTATTTTTCTTTAAAAGAATTCTTAAGTTAAACTGATGAATTGAAATGCTTTTTGACTCTTTAGAACCAGTAGCTTCTTAATGATAACATGTCCACCACATTCTGGCTCACATCGTCAGCAGGCTGAAATGTTAGAGCAAAGTGACTGGAAAGCGCTAAATCACAAAGTCAGTGTGCATCAGTCCTGGCCTTTAACTACAGGACAGGGAATGACACTGTGTTTAAGAGTTCTGCAACATCTGCCAGAAGTTCCAGAAACAGTGCAGACATACAAGATGCAATGAAGGCAATCCAAATTTCTAGACTTAAAATTTTCAAGGTGCCTGTAGGATGCATTATGTCCTCCATGAACTCTTACAACTTACAGCCATGAATGCTCTACTTTTCTGTTCCCACTTTTCTTTGGGCTGGAAGACTTCTAATCATGATAGTACTTTACCACCACCACCAAATTCTTGTAACTCCTACAATTCTTAGACAACCCTCCACTTACAAGTGGGCAGTTGAAAAAAACACAATTGTACAGTGTAAAACACACACCCAAACAGGACAAAAGGCTAGCAAGTTTAACTTATGCTTCTAAAGTACAATAAAAGCCTTAATTACAGTACAAGCTGGCCTACATGTCATCACTCACTCGCCAACTGACAGTAAATTCTGTTTCTCATCCTTCTTTATTCGTGGACGTCCTGGTTTCATTTTCAAAGGTGAAGTTGGAGTTTTCTGAGCAGCAGGCTGAATGAAGTGAGCAAACAGCTCAGTCTGCTTCAACAGATACTCAAATCTGTTTGCTCTGTCTGTTTGCTGTTGACAAGGGAAATTAAGCGGAACAAGTGTGAGACATTACAATATGCATTCTTTTAAAAGACAAAGCTAACAAATGCTTTTTAAACAATACAGATTCCCACTTCTTCAAATGCATACCTACAATAACAAAAAGAAGATTAACATCAAACACGTAACTGTTGCTGACAGATTCAATATTCTTTCATTGGGTCAAGGCTAACCTTTGCTACACAGTATGATCAAAGCTGCAAGACAGACTGTCATTACACCTGAAATCTGACTTTGGCACAAAGATTGCATAACTGTCACTAAACAAGTCCCTTTAACAACCTTCTCCTATCAAAAACAACGGTCCCATTACCAGAAATGTACTCCCACACAGGACGCACAGGATTCTTCAATGAACTTGTTCATCTTACCAACCTGGCAACAACTATTCTCTTTTCTACCACCTTAGCGTCCTGCCTGCTTAGTGAGATAAACCACCTCACTGAGGTGTCAGATAAGCAAAAGAGCTGGCATGAAAGCGGGTGGGGGATAGCAGAAGAACCCATAGCTAGAAGCCAGAAAACCTACTTCAGCAGCAGAGAGCTATTGGATATGCTCAGCCTAAGCTGTCAGAGTGCACCCTTTGATACGAGTCGCCATTTCTGCTGCACAAAAAAGATTACAGGGGACAATATCTGAAAGGTTTAGTTCCTTTGAGACGGGTTCCGTTTGGAATCAACACACCTTCCCAAGGCCACTTCAAGTATCCTGAGTTTACAGGAACTTTAGAATAGACGATGAAGACAGAAGACAGCTCCAAGTTTAACAGCAACCACTCTGACATTCTGCCAGCTGCCACAACATAACCTGGTATTTAGCAACTTGCACAGTTACAGGAAGTCAGTTTTCTTAGCAAAAAGGAACAAGTGTTCCAGACTTCTGCAAGAGCAATGCCAGCTCTGAGTATTCTCCTCTTTAAGCAGATCCTGCACTACATGAAAGATGGAAAGACAGGGTGAGAGGAGACCAAGAAAGAAGCAAATCCTGCATGTACCACAAGAGTCAGTCTCACTCTAACCATAGTTTAGGCTTGATTGACACAGCTACAATCCACAGCCCCTGAATTACAGCTTTCCTGTCTATTCTTCAAAGGTTGTTTTTGTTTACTTCATAACAGTTTCTGAAGTTTAAACTAGGTAAGACCTTATTACTCTCCAAATCACTAATCCTTATTTGTAAGTACTTGTTTCACTGGCTGTGCAAAAGATAAGAAATACAAACTGCATTGCAGAAGTTTCCTTGTTCTAGAATGCTGGCAAGGAATTTTCCATAAGTTTTGGCACTGCACACGCACACCACAACCCATTTTCAATGCACTTCAGGATATTCCTTTAAGAGACTAACAAACATTGTCTGTATCTCTAGATAGGGCACGGACAAGAACAGGCTGTACTACGCAACCTTGAGCTATCCTTATACCAACAGAGACAGAGAAACTTCTCCTGTTTTCTTTTACAGTGCATCTTCTGACTATTTTGAAAGTAAAATACAATATTCCTTGTAACTGTGCCTATTTAGAGACTAGAAGAGACAAATCCAAGTTCACTTTTCCTCTGGGAAGTAGCACAAAGAAATTAGCAGAAGACTGGGTTATTTTCAGTGGTAAGAAGAAACACAGGAAGCAGCAAATTATAAGAATCAGTTTCACTTTGCTATGAAGGCATTCCACATGCAGTCACAGACACTGGAATTATGAACAGGAAGAAAGGAAAACCGGAAGGAACAGACAAAGAAAATGTGATGGAATGGTGAGGAGTGGATGGCTCTATCTCCTACACTCAGAATACCATAAAAGCTAAAAAATAAGGAAATACAGTACATTTTCTCTTATCTAACCTGTGAAGCACAGAGTTACCTATCTTCAAGCTTGAAGAATCTTCACTAGAGCTTTGCAACGAACAAATTAAATTTTGGAAAAGCTAACACAATCCCTTTCAGTCTAGACAAAGTGAAAGTGTTGAAAAGTTGGACAAGGCTTACAGTTAGCACTTGTATTAAACAGCAAACCTTTTCTCAGCCTCCTGTGAATTTTGAAAGCTAACTTTTATTTACTTTGCCCCATACACTGTACTGTTTGAAAGACTTTGCCTATTATGAAGTCCCTCTACCAGAGTATATTTCAGCTGAGAATGAATACAGTGTCTACTCAAAGCCTTATACAAACCTTTTTTTTTCACTGCTCACCCCCCAAATTAAATTTAATATACTTTTCCTGCAAAGGACTACTAATCCTGCAGTTCAAAAATAAGTTTGGAATTATTTTCCTGTATTCAACAGGGATATAAAAAAGACCCTAGATTTCAACTGATTCCATACACTGAGAAAGTAAGGTAGCAGCCATTTAGAAACTAATGGATGTTTTCCTAGAGAATCTTTCTCCTGAGACAGTGAATACTCAACTCTTGATTATCCTCCTTGTCTATGGGACAATTCTACAACCAACTTCAGAAGCACCCTGACAAATTTTTTTCATTACTTTTTTTCCACTTAAATTTGAATAGTTCCCATTATATGATTCTTCTAAACCTAGAGCACTTCAAAGCTGCTCAGACTAGACTTCCTAGGAACAGCAAAACACGGTAACAGTTATTGCCACAGAACACCACAATGGAAATGGAGAAGGAACAGAGAACAAAATGCTAAAAAGGAAAAAGGTCTGTGGGTTGTTGGATTTTTTTTTTTGTTCTTTTTGTTTCAAATTACTTAAATATTTTTGAATGACTAGACAAAGTCTTATGAAGCCACTTAGGAGATTTCAAAAGAGCAGAACACTACGTCTATTGTAAGCAAGTGCCTAAATACTGGATAGCTGTACGCATTCCCAAGTGTTACATACCATTTTCTCTTCATACGTAGGATCTGCTTCCTGGATTTCTTTTTGTTTTCCTGGTGATGCATCATCAAAAGATTCCTGAGATGAAAAACAAATAGAAAGAACTTATGTTCTGAACAAGAGAATATGCCCATAGAGAAGAGTATAAGCTCATTGCAAATTACCATCTATCCACATCAGATGGCACATCCATCTTTTGCTGCTTTGATATATTCAGCTTGCTGTTACTTAACTGTAAAATTACCTGGAGCTGGATCAAAGATCCCTGCCACAGGGTGAGGGACAGAGCTAGCTCTCTATGATCCAGTTCGACTCCATCATTAAAGCATCACATCAAGGTGGATGAGAGAGCCAGGTGTTGTCCAGAAGCTCAGCATGCCACTTCAAGGGTGCTGAGCCAAAACCCTCCTAAAGCCGGCTCTGGTGAGTACTGTGAAAGAACTAGCTCTAGTCCTGAAGGCAGAGTAGTTTCGAGTTTTTTCCTTTTCCAGATTACCCCAATTCCTCATCATTCCATATGAAGGGAAGAAATTTAAATAAAAAACCTGGATTGCAGTTCTGTCCTGGGAGCAGAGTAGGAATTTAAGAGAAACTGTATTTTCCCCCTATTTGGTTCAATAAATCAAATAATTGTTATTAGCACCAGCAGTACCATTTGTAACAGAAAACAGGCAAGCAAGGCAGGAGGGGGCAGTCCTCCCTCATCCCCTTCCTGCCAAATCCTTGCCATACTGCCTTCAACCGTTCTTTCAGATCGGTTTGTTTTGTCCTTGTCTTACTTATTATTAGGTTAATTCTTTCCCCATCATCTCCCACATGTAATTTCACCTTCTGATCTTAAAACCAAAAACAACAGGACAATCCCTCCCTGCTAAACCAGGCTACGACAGTACAAAATACACAGTACACAAATACTGTCTAGTACCAGACTAAGACATTACAAAATAACTCTTGAAAGGCTAAGAAATGGCAACAAATGAGGTGCCCTCAAAATCATTTAATCAGCTGTTTAGCTGAGCTAAGTAAGAGCTAAATTAAATCTTTCCTAGCCAATGTAGAACAAAGGAACGGAAAAATAAGAAACAACACAAAACAAAGGAAGGCAAAACACAGGATGTTTGTGGGCTGGTGTCTCCTCACAAAACTCTGGCAGGTAAAGCCTATGGAAACAGAAGAATCCTAACACAGATGTCTCATTCACCAGTCAAAATGAGAGAGCAGAGTATAAAAAATTACAGCTAAATGTCTCCTAACCTTATACCAAATCTTCTTGCTTGTCTCCCACTGGATTTAGCTAATACCCATCTACCACGGAGCACAAGGATAGGACTGTTTGAACTTCTGTACGAAATTCATGTTTCTCCTGTTACGCCTACCATGTGAAACACAGCAACGCACCATCTGACCTCTTCGCGTGCAACAAACGCAACAAAACCTTGCAACTTAGCTGGAGAGTAAGAAAACCAAGCTCTTAAGATGATCAGGACAATCAAGAAGCTACTTAAACAGGCACTTCACTGCCGGCAAGGTTATCCCTTCCCTGCATAGAAAGGAACTGACTTTGCAAGTACGGAAAGAACCCCTGCGCACAGGCGCGTCAGAAGCACGCGTTTCACAGCTTTCGTGCGGCAGCCCCAGCCTGGAATTGCCCTATTCTTGCAGGTTCAAGCAGGACCCATTACCCACAGTGCTTTGGCTAGTTGCTCATCTGAAAAATATGGCATTTGCAAATTTATTTAGATCAAGTAGGCTGGACTGCACAGCGTGACTCAGAGTACAAAAACACCCTGCACTAAAAGCAGGACCGACCAGTTTCCTCATATCATTACAGAAACAATGCTGTGATAAAATTAGCATCTCCAGGCAATCGTTCAAATCCCTTGAAATTTCTGGAAGAAGCACCTGTTGCCCCCCCCCC
>VXAA01005380.1:64835-130709 GCA_013399115.1 Anseranas semipalmata | reverse complement strand
ATATATATAAAAATATATAATATACATATAAATAATGACAGTCACATTAATAGTCACTCCACCTTTGAAGATCCAAGTTAATTCATTCAACTAAATAAAAGTAAGTGCGACAAACTGAAGCAAACTGCTATGATTGGTGATACGGAATTTAAAATCCTTGGCCTATTGGCCTGGAGGTTGATTGTAAATTCAAGTAGTCTCAGAAGTGCATAAAGTGAGACTTAAAAGATACATGATGACCTACACACAACTCTCTTTCATGGACATTCATTTAGGATGATTCAACTCTCTTTCAGACTGAAATGTAGATAAGAAAAATTCCTTTCTTTGTGGAGCAAATATACATAAACCAGAGTGATGCTGATTCTCTAGCACAAGCTCTAGTGGCTGTGGGGAAGAACATCATTACAGTGGGAGGAGAACCTGACACCCAGCATTTCTGGGTGCCCTAGGAGGTGCTGGAGGGTCAGAGTGAAGTACAAGATGACTTTGGAAAAACAGAGTGTCACAGAGATATGGAACAAGGCAAGGGACAAGGACTGGAAAATCACCCTAAAGCACGACGCTTTGTCTCAAAATTTGTCTGACTGTGTAGAAGGAGAACTTACCTAATTATAAGGTTATACTGACACTGGGTCTATTCTGACACAAAAGCATACGTCAACAAAGATTACATCTTTGCTGTACGGGGTAAGGGCAGTTTCCACACTCACAGCACAGCCTAGCCTGAAACATGACAGTGAAAGAAAAGACTGGTATGAAGGAAAAAGGGGGGAAGTGAAGATAAAGATTGCTTCTGAGAGGCTTGAGGAGGGCCAGTCTGTTCAGTGACTGACAGCAAATACTCAGAGGAACACCTGCAAAGAGCAGAAACTTCCCCCTGAAATGAATGTGTCCCAGCAATACCTACTGCCAAACTGTTAAATATTTGCAAATAATGGCTAATGTTTTACCAACCGTTACCAAAGCACATTCAGAGAAAAGTCCCAGATAGTTTGCCCATTGACTTGAACACTCATAACAATGTATCAGTTTGTGAAATGACTTAACATGTTCATCAAATATTTTCAAGTACAAAAAGCCAGGTACCTTGAGACAACAAGTTGGGAATTCACCAGTAATACTGAATAGTATCAGTAGTGTTTTACTTCCTGGCTGCTTGCTTGCTTTATGTTCAGTCTGTGTTCAAATGGGACCGGGAAGAGGTTGAAGATCTAAATACAACTGAGGCAAAGATCATAAAGAAAAATCCATGATTACCAGAAATACAATACTAGCTGATCCCCTGATATATGTTTAAATCATTTCCTAGTAGCTTCATATAGAGGAATCAATTGCAATGGAAAATGGCTCATAACTGACCCACCGATGGCAGTCTTTGTACTGGAGTTGTGGCTGCAGTAACTGCCCCTGTGAGCCATTCCTTTCTCTGCCGTGAGCTGTAAGAGCATTCTAAGTTCTAAAATAAAAGCCATCATCAACAGCCAAAACTAAAAAGGTCAAACATTTCTTTGCATGCTATAGCTCATAAAACCATAAAAGAAGAAAAAATATCCTAGCTGAACAGTTGTATATTGTACAGTCTGGAAAGTGACATTTGCCAGGCGAGAAGAAAACAAATACCAAATAATACTCTTCCATAGCCAGTGATTATTATTGCTGCCTTTGCAGTTTCCTTCCTTTTGGAATAATACCTCAAGGATTTCAGTAAAAATGTGTTTTACAGCTAGTCCTTGCCAACTACTCTCTGCTTTCCTGTGATTAGATTGCACATGCATAAAACTCCTCACGTACATGTTACAGTTTATGTGCGAACCAAGTGAACTATTAGTAATAGTGCTTCTTGGGTTTTACGACCCTTTCACAAAAAGAAGATGCAAATGTCAGTTTTGTGGATTCATTCTTTGTTTTGCTATCTGGAAGTTTTCAAAGAGTCAACAAAGTGAGGTTCCATAATCTCATTCTCACCGTGAACATGGCTAGACAGGATGGAAATGACAGGGCAATCATTTGTTAACTCAAACTAATTTAGCCTGTAATTTCCGAAGACATTTTTCAGAATTTCTACTAACCTCACTAAATACCAGGGTCAGAGGGGATCCTGTGTTTTGTGTTATACATTTTCATCTGCACTGTCACAATCACCAGCACATCATTGTGATTCATGTGGAATGAATTGTTCCACACCCTCCTACAGGATATGCTATACACATTAAGGCCCAAGTCATCCACTAGCATCAGTATTTTAGGAAGCTTGCAAGCACATTTCTAAACAATTACAGCTCTGCTGTCTACTTACCTTATCTCAAAAGCAGAAAGTAAAAAACTAATGTTGATCTGGATCAAAACACCTGAATCACAATTCTTTAAATGGAAAATTCTTTTCTCTTCTCTCTACTCTCTTCCCCCTACCTCCTCCTCCCAGTCACATTCAGTTCTTCAATATAATTCCAATTTGAAAAGAAAAGGTTATAAAATAGCACTGAGTAATATGAACATGTTGCCTTGAGTCCAGCTGGTCTTGCAGGCTAAATTGCTCCATTCTGCTATAGCTGTTCTAGCCAGCACCTGCAGATCCCAGTATTCCAGGGAGAAGGTGGAGCACGTGCAGCAGCTGCTTGGTGGCTGGTACTAGAGAGGTTACTGCTTGGTGGTGGTTAGAGAAAGAGCAGAAAAGGTTCATCCACATCTTTGTTATACGCCATTGTCTGAGAACAGCTAGAGCAGGGAATTCAGAAAGACTTGAAGGGAATACTATCACTGCAAGCCTTTCTCTTTTCTGAGTGATGGAGACTCAGTGCTGAAACATTTAGGAGGTGGGAAGTCTATGTACCAGGGTAAACAGTCCTGTAGGACGCAGTAAAGCTTACTGCTTTATTAAACTTTCCATCTGGCCCAACCAAGCTCATGCTCTGCTCTGTGTTACTCTTCTCTGCTTATGTTGTCAGAATGAAGGATATGGTCTCAAGTGGAATACACTGCCTTTACAATGAACATTTGTTTACTTAGCACTGCTAATGGACTTCTTTAAGTGTGATTTGGCAAGACAAAAAAATGCCAAGACATTCACTTTCTGTGGTATGCCTGTGTCCCGGGTATCCCAGGGAAAACAGGAACAAAGCAAGAAAAGTATTTACTTTAAGAAAATACTTTAAGAAAAGTATTAGAAGTGATGATTTTAAATACAGACTCATGATTAGGGTTTTGAGGGGGAGGAGAGGAAAACAGAGCTCCTTTCAACAGACATACAGCATTATTCTACCCTAGAACTGCTCTGATGACTGTAAAAAGAGATTAGGCTGGTCCAGCTGATCGCATCTCCACCAGCTCATGACACAGCCATCTCAGACTCAAGGAAAGCAAAGCCAAACTCTATACTCTGAATTTCAGCAATCCAGCCTTGTGCAGTTGGTGAAAACTTCCCTGACTGATAGCATCTTTTTGCTTAGAGTTTCTGCTAGCTTTCAGTTCAGATTCATTAAATTCCTACTGTTGGTGGATATTGAAGTGAGGCTTTAACTTCAGTTACTTCACATAAAGAGTTAATAGTTCTTTTCTTCTCTGAAAGCTCAATAAATGGGGCTATCTTGATGGATGCTTTAAGTGCAACCCCTCCCCAATATTCTGAACATAATGAGGTTAGTGCTAAAAGCTGGATTCTCTCTCATCTGTCCACATTATCTATTTATTCTGCACACGTCACCATGGTAAATGAGTGCTGCATTAAGTACTAAATAGTAGAGGTCAGACAAACCCTGTTTGTTTGTTTTTTTTTCTCCTCAGCAAGGCTGAAATATTTATTAATGGATTTTAGTTTATTGCCTTATGTTTAAAAAAAAAAAAAGGATCAGTATTATCACATTACTGAATTATAATTTAAACATAATCTTAAAACAAAATAATTTGATATTCTAATTTAAGCCATTTGTCTTTCTGTGCTTAAATGGACTTAATTTCAAATTATCTCTAATTTTTTTTACTATAAAAAAACACTCAAACTACAAACAGAATATTTTTCTGCAGCCTGACTGGCCCTATTTTGATCAAAATATATGTATATTTAAATGTCATCAGGCCCCAGTAATTGTCTACTCATGTAGCTGTACTAAATATAGCTTAAGTACTTTGACTATAAGCAGTTAGGTATACCTAGACATTTCATTTTTTAAATAGGAAACTCACCATCTCTTCACATTTCTCACCAAAACAAACTGTATGAAGTGTACAAGTATTTGGCACAGAGCCAAATTACTGTTAGGGTTCCTCTAGCAAAGTGCTAAGCTTTATGAGCGTAATAAAGCTTGAAGCTGTCAAACTGACTTTCTCACAACATTATGTAGTTCTCCACACTGCTGTTCTCTACCCATGGCACACCTCTTTGTCACATCAGTATGCATGAAGATGAAAACAGAGGTAAACTGTTCGAAAGCTTATCAGTCCTGACACTGAATAATCAAGGAGATGGAGATCTGCAACATGAAACCATATATATTAAAAATTATTTGCAAATAATCTCATGGGATGGAAGAAAACTGTTTCTATGGTGCTTTTGAATAAGGAATGAGAAAACAGATGAAGAGTACAAGGTTCAGTTCTAAAAATACCTCTTTCATTTTCAGATAGCTCCACGGATGTTGACGCTTCAAATGCAAAACCAACAGAAGGCAGGGAACGGGAGCAACAAGCAGTGTCATGGCACACATTAGGAGCTCAGCTGCACAGGTAAATAAAAAAGGAAGTAAATTCACTTGTTGGGTATTTAAGGATGGAATGAGAGAAATGGATAAATGCAATTTTGCTCAAACTAGGAATGAGCTTTGTGTCCTCTCAGCTGCACCACTTCTCCCAGCTAGGTCCAAAATCTGAGTTCTGGTTGTAAATGTTCAACCTCCATTTCCAGACCGCAGTCAGGTTCAGTCCTTTCCACAACCCAGAACTTTCTTAGACCATGCTTGCATCTCATGTTTCCCCTTCTCATGGAGGGAAGACAGGCATCACTGAATGTGAGGAAGTTGTCTTGCTTTGACTGTAAATTTACTCACTTCAGCCAAATAGACTGGAGTTGGCTGTGTGGTCTTGGGTTGTCAGCTGCAAATAGCAAAGGCTCATCTTGAGCTGGAGCTGAGGACCACATACTACAGCCAAAGAGAAGGCACGATATCTCTGTAGTCATTGTACTTCTCTACTGTAGCAGTTCTCCCGTGCAAATTAAAGCAATCTGAAGGCTGCTTTAATTACTGTAACCCTTACGGACACAATATATTATTATTAGGCTGGATGTCTACAACAGCCAAAGGAAGAGTGAAGACATAATACTGACCATATGACACCTGAGGTCCTCACCAAGTGAGTTAAGATGGCCTGATGGTCACCTGAAGGTACCATTTCAGAATGACAGAAGACCTGAAACTATTGGCTCTTTTCCATCTTCAAAACATGTAGCTTACTTGGTCACTGTATGAAACAGTATGTATTTCACACTGTTCCAGACTATGTGTTTTATACAATGACTAAAGTGTTCCCTGGGAATGTTTATATTTGTGAATTAATATGTTCATGACCTCAAAAAAACAGCAAAGATGCACCCGGGTACCTTTGTGATAACATCTAGTTCAGGCAGAGCAGTGCACAGTTCATCCCAACCAAATCAAAACCTGGTCCTCCAGTGTGCTGTCTTTACCCTACTGCAGGCAGCATGACAGCTCCTTTGGCAGGTGATGATGATGATGACATAAAATCCTCACCCTCTCATGAAAACAGAGCGTGCCTCCTCTCCATGCTGGTGTGGAAGTGTCTGCCTTTGAAAGATGCTAAGGAAAGCTTTCTTTTTTCTTTAATAAAAAAAAAAAAGGTTCATTGCTTCTGTTTGGGACCCATGAGCTGTTGCTTCTGGGCTGCATTAAATACAGCTCAAGCACAGTTTCCTGTACTTATTTATTCTTTTATTTATTTTAAGTCCAGGAACTTTTCTTTTATTTTCATGGGTTAGATCATGGAGTCTTCACTCACATAGCATGTGTGAGGAACTTATGCTGTGGCTTGTCCCAGGGACTCTGTGACCCTCAACTGCAAAGTAAATTCAAACTAACCTGAACAAAACAACATCCTAGCACTGTGTAAGTAGGCAAGAAAAAGGGATGTAGCTTGCCATTGAACATTTGCAGTCACATATCAGCCTGCAGACAGCAGTTTTTTTTCAAGCATAGACATTTTCTTTCCAGTTCAGGAATCCCTCTGTTGCCTTTTAGGTCTCATGCGGTGTTTGTTTTATGTATTTCATTGTTTCACCGTGTCAGCTGGCCCTTCCCAGCACAGGCTTGAAGAACACAAAGGTTTGCACCGCCCAGACTGGCTGTGCCTGATTTCTGAGCATCTTTGTGCTGGTGGTAACGCACACAGAGCTGTACCAGTCCTGTGGTGGGGGACACACAAATCTTTTTCATTGCTTATTGCCATACCTCCATGAAGTCCTAGACTACAATAAAAACAGACAGTACACTTAAATGGTATTCAAATTTAGCATATAGAAAGACCAACTAGTTAGACAAAAAAAAAAAAGTTAATGACAGGTTTTTTATTACCACATTAGAAGCCTAAATTTGCAATTGAAAACAGCTGCTATTTGGCTTACTCACTTTCTATTTTCTGAACCAAAGTAAGCAGTATGTCCTACCAGAATCTCATGCTTTTGAAAAACATATCAGTTTTCATGAACTGTGAGACCAAGAGTTCTCTGTTGATTCAAGTTTCAGTGAGAGTTTTGCCTGAGAAAGGACTGCAGGACTGGTTTACAATTGACCAGAAACAGTTGTCTCCTACCTAGCAAGTCTCTTTTGTGTTGGGAAAAAAAAAAAAAAAAAAAAAAAGTGACCATTAGATGTAAAACTTTAATGTCAGATTGAACATATCACATCTATTCTCTCAAGAATATGCGTCTGGCATAGTTTGCATCATCAGAAAAGTTCAGCTATACATGGCATTGAGATTTATTATGCAGGGAAAGTCTGGGAGTGTCTAGAACCAATTTAGCATTAAAAAAAAAAAAAAAAAAAACTAATCTGCTTTGGGTTGTCATGGGATTGCAGCAGGTGTAAGGGCCATTTTTCCTCCCACCACCCATCCATCTGCGTTGTTCGCTGCTGTACTAAATACTGACCCTGCCCTTGAGGCATCCCGCTAGAGCTCTGGGGATACGGCAGTGAGCTGGAAGGCATGAGTCCCTGTCTGGACAACTGAAAGTCAGACGGGAACAGAACAGAAAAAATACTAATGCCCGAACACAGACCGCAAGCAAGTTCCTTATCTGGAGATGGGTACAGCTTTCTTACATTCAAGTTACAATTTCCAGCCTTCAGAAAACTGAGATGTAGTGAGTTACCTTTTCCACCTTGAAGTGAAATTTGCAAAATACAAAAAGGCAGCTCTGGAGAATTAACAAAACACATTGCTATGTTTCTCTTATTTCTAAACACAAAGAAATATTTACATTACGAGGAAGGAAGCCAAAACATGCAACTGAGTAGAAAGGAGAGTTGCAAACAGCAAATACATAGAAAGTTCAGAAATACAGAAATTTATTCTAATGTTTACCTATATTCTAATACTTCAAGACTGAACACTCTGACACAAGTTGAGCAGACCCTGCCAGCCAGACTGTTTGATGTTGCCTTGGCTCTGTGACAAAGCCAGTCCATACAGGAACGTTGGCATTGTTTTCTGATCAAAGTGAGCATTAATGGCATTAAACCTGAGCTGTGGTCTTATATGTTTTCCTCCCTCAACCGTCACTTCTCTACATTACTACCAGCTTTCACTTGAGCCATTGCAGTAGGACACTGCTGGTTTAAAGCATGGTTAGACTTGTATTTCAGATAGTAAAAATTGATTTCCATATATATATTCTCCTACACTTAGTAAGGAGACAGGAGGTTATGTGGATATTATGGCATTGAAGAAAAGGTTGCTTTCCAGGTATGTCATTTTCAGTTTCTGTTGGCTCCAATGATATTGCAAGAGAAAGAGGAAGGAGAAGAGCTTTAGCAATTTTTGGATTAAGCTCTTCTGTGGCATAATAGGTAAATGCGTCTTTAAAACTAAGGAAATGCTTATGCCCCCTTTTTAAAGCACAGGGACAGAGCAACTGTGGCTATAGCAGGATATGACTGGGTTACCTGAGTAGCCCATACAGGCATCCTGCATAGGATGAGATGCTTCACGTTTCTGTAGTTCTGCCCACTAAAATTTGTCTTTGCTGTCACAGATAGTAAAAGAGTCTTGTAATTTCAAATAATAGTAAAACTGATTAGATATTATGAAATCAAACATCAGATTCTCAGAAAATATAGCTCAGTTGATAGCCACTGAATCACAATAGAGGTAACTTCATAACTTGAGTCTCAGTTTTTCTAGTGCTAACCTCTCTGCTGAGACATGACATAATCCATCATAAAGCACTTTACAGAACACATACAGAGAAAGTTAAGGGTTTTTTCATCATTATGTTGCTTCACAAGCCCATACTGTCCACTGCAATCATTATTGTTGCTGTTACAATTCAAAATTCTCTTTTGCTGAGTTTGGTTGCAATTATGTATGATGCCAACCAGGGTGAGCAGGAGAAAACGCGCCCACAGATGGGCTGGACATTAGCTCCTGCAGTCACATCTACCACCTGTCTTTAAATCATTTAGTGTGGTCTGGCACTTACTGTCTCCTTGGAAGCAGGGAAGCCAAGCAGACTCTTCTTATAGTTTTAGAGTAGCTGTCATCTCCAAATGCTGTTTAAAATGACTTATCCTTAGTAGCCATTCCATCTTCACTTTATAGCACAATGGCCCTTACCTACATCTGTGAAGACAGATTCCTGTCAAATCTGTTGTAGACATCAGGGATGGATGAGAAGACTTAGAAGAAAATGACTGTTTTAGATCTGTGTATGGCGCAACTCAAACTGAATTTATTATGAAGTTCTGAAATGTCCAAACACATTTTACTCCTTTCTGGTTTCCAGATGGGTCTGGATCCAGAACACCAGAATGCCACAAAAATGCTACTTTTTTTTTTCATACTACAATCAAGAACAGATGCAACAGAAGGCTATAGAAAAGTCTGATTCTCAGAAAATGCCTCTCTCTGTTTTTCAAAATAAAAGAAGTTTAGATAATTTGAGTAAACTTTGCATGGGCATCTGAACATTTAGAATTGCACTGGGACACAGATTTCAAGCTCTTGGAAGCATATCCTTCACTGTTTGCTTCTAATAAGGGAATTGGAGTACTTCAGTGGGTAAAATTCGAGAGACAGGATTCTGGTTTAGCCCAGCTCTAATTTAATAGTTGGCTTTGACAATATCAGTTAAATTCTCTGCTGCTCAGTTTTCTCATTGATTTCAGGAATCATGCTTCTAATGAAAATTGTTGTAGTGTCAAGTTCACACCCTTACTATTGTTATTATTCTATTGACTGTAAACATGTGCAGTGATGAATTAACCATTTTTGGAGATGAATCATTATTCATTATACCATTGAACTCCATTCAAAATCAAGTAGCAGACTAGCAGTTGGGGTTTAAGCGGCAAGGTGGCAAGAGCCTCTAGGACTTGCTGACTCCTCTGAAAGTTGAAGGTATGCAATAATTTCAGAAGTTGCCCAGCACCTTGTCAGATCACACCCATAATGAATTTATTTACTATTCATACTTCCATTGTAAAGCTATTGTCTGTCTTTCCAATTTGGCTTTGCAGGTCTTGTATTCGGTGGGTTTACATAGCTACATGTGCACCCTCCTTTCAAAACACTTGCCCGTATCAAGTATACCATATGGAAATATGTATGCACATCATCATGCATAAACCACATCGTGTCGTGAGGGAAAATGAAGGTGCTTATAAAGTTTTTATTTTTATCTGACTTGGTAGAAAATTAAAAAAAAAAAACAAGAAAAGATTATAATTTCACCAAAGAATACCTTCATCGATATTAGTTCCCAGTACCTAGTAAGAAGGGATAGTATATTAATGAATAAACATAAATAAGTGAAGAGGATAAATACTAGCTCTTGTGCTTACATGGAAGTTGACCGATACTTGCAGCAATCCTAACTGATAATAAAAATGATTTATTTAAAGATTTATTATGAACATTGCAGGAAAGGAGATAACAGACATGCACCACTTTGTTTACACTAAAATTTCCTGTAAATTAAAAAGAGTTCTTATTCTCTATTTGGTTTTGATTTGGTACTGTACCAAGTATCTGTTTATAAAAGGAAATATGACGGTACAAACTGTACAAAGTGAATTGCAAAAGAGATTAACAGTCAAGGTGAGTTTGCTTTAAATTAAATCCTAGCAACACAGGCACTGTAGATACCATAAACCTAAGGAAAGTCAGTCTGAGGCAGATCTTTCATGCACCATTACTGAGAGCTGAACTGCCTGAAACGTGGGCCAGAATGCTACACTCCAAACTGGGATCAGCATTAGCCCTGCAGTAAATGGACGGGTCACGTGCAGTGTCAAAAAAATATAACTATAGCCATATGCCATGCTTGAACATCCCTAATCTGTGCTGTGCTGCAATGATCTCAACCTCAAGAGCAGGGCTCTCTAAATGCTTCTCTCAGCACAGTTCTCAGGAATTCCAGCTCCTGGTGACATTAATCAGAATGGGAGACCACCAGCACAGTGCAGTAAGTGGAGTCGTAGAGCTAAGATGGTTTAATTTTACTGAGATGCCAGTGCATACAGTAAAGGCCTAAAAGATACATCAGCAAGAAAAAGCCTGAACTGCTTTTTAAAAAATTTTCAGGTGATGAAGAAATAAGGCAGGAAAATAATGCTGCAAAGGGCTATATGAAATAAAAGTTTGATGTGAAGTAAAGTAGGTAGTGTGTTTTAAAGGGATTATGTGTTGAGGACTTTTTCCCACAATTCATTTTTTACTGAGGTTTTTCACTTATAACACTTCCTAACCAGCTTATTAGAGTCTTTTTGAAGTCACATTTACGTGATAAAGTATGTTGCAATGTCAAATCATTCTATCCCACAGAAAAACTTCTGGGAGGAGTCTTGGATGAAGATAACATATTAACAGTTGAAAAGGAATAGTGCAAATAGACATCATTTTTCATAAGAAAACTGGAAAGCAACCTGTTTTGCAAAGCAACTCGCTTTGTTAAATTAGCCCTGGAGCCATCCTGGCATCCCTAGAGACCGGAAAACCAACACTACAACTGCATGGATCTCCACAGCATCCTCCCGGGGAAAGAAAAAGGTTGTGGACAGAAATGTTGGATCAGGATCATGTTTGCTCTCCTTGTATGTAGAACAAAAGATAAAAAAGGATAAAATCCTGAAATTATTGACGTCATCTGGAGGCCAAGATTTACACAGATTCATGGGTTTTATTCCAAACAGTTCTAGGATCCATTATTTGATATTTAGTGCTTTGAAATTAATGCTGGATTTTTAAAATCATGTAGTTTATTAACTAGCCAATTTACAGACAATGCTGATACAAATCAATAGTTTAGAAAGTATGCTGGCACTTACCTGGGGGCACATGCTCATTCATGATGACGAGTGATGCTGGCGTAGGCCTCCTTTTCCTGATCTGTAACATGCATAAACCAAGGAGAGTCATCAGGGACCACCAATCACCCCACACCCAAAGCAAAGCAAACAATCTGTCTGATGTTCTCCTGAGTGTAAACCAGGAAAAGTTAAATAAGAAAATATTTAAAGAACAGCAGCACATCACTGCCTTTCTGATTGCTCTTCTGGACTGACAGCTATCAGGGTTGTGCTGTTGCTTGTATATGGAAATTCAAAGCACAGGGGGGGAGCCTTCCAAAATATCTTTGTGATTTGCAATCATCTTGAACAAGTTTTTGGACATGTATTGCTGATGTATTTAAGTTATATCTTAAAATATTGACATTTAGCTTTACTTCAGGAAAATAACTGCAGTAGTTTGTGAGCTTGTGTATTCAAATTCCTGTGGCTGTTATAGCTCTCACAAGTGGTTATTAATATGAATATTTTGGAAGCACACTTGAGAGCTGATATTGCACATATATTTTCTGATGAATTTATATTTCTAAACTGTGGCCAGAAGTGGTGTTATTGTTCTTTAACGAAAGAAAAACAATACCCAAGACTTTCAAAAGAATGTTTCCAAAGAGCACTGCACCATAGATATTTACCTATCAATATATAATTCTGAATAGAAATTGTATGCAATTCTTCTTATTCAAAGTTTATTTGACTAAGCTTTTCTGTTCCATTAACACTGATTGAATTACATGATATTGGACTACCCTCTTTGCATTGAAAGTTGCTACACTAAAACCTCCAGGCTATCGATATTCTATTGAATTTAGGAGAGAGACTGTGTATTTAAGCTAGAAACCACACTGACACGAATGCTCAATGTCAGTATATTTGTTCTTTTTCAGTTGCTGAGCCAACATCTGTAGTGAGCTGGGTTCAAATTTTGCTTTCAGAGGTGTAGATGGAAAATTACATCATTGGGTTTCATGGGGTTATTCCAGATTAGAGTAAATGTAGCTGACAGCAGAATTTACTAATTTAATTTCATCACACATGCACAGTATAACTGCATAGCACTTGGTATTAAACTCACAACAACAACAAAAGGTTTGCCCTTAAGTACTGGGCAGAATTTTGGGCACAGCATTTCAAAAGCCGTGGGAATTCAGTGAAATCCAAATCCTATGATTCTCACAGAAAACATCAGAACACATCCTGCTTGAATTCCTTGCAGGACTTTTCCATAAGGCACAGACATCTTACAGCTCAGAAGTACCTATGGACAAAATGAAGACCTGCAGCAATTCTCTCCTGCACCCTTCTAGTACTTCTTCATTCAGTGGTCACTCACAAGCCATCATTTTCTGGCAAAGGCTGACATCAGAATATTCAGGAAACATGATACCTGTCCTAAAGGTGCAAATAATTTCATAGCTATTAACACAGAACTGTCAAGGTTATAATATTCCCCCGGCATCATCTAAAACTAGACCTACCAAAATAGAAGCAAATGTTGAGAAGGACTTGTACTGAGAGAAATGTACTGGGTGACCTAATTATGATTTATCCAGCTTTTCTCCTAAGCTAACATGTGTCCTTCTTTATGTACATCTATGCATAGCTGTGCACAATAACAGTGTGTACAGAAACAATATTTCCTCCGCAGACTACTGGATTGCTATATATATTACATATAACTGTGTACATGTATGGGAGTCAAAACTTAAAATAGTACACATATTAATCTCATGCATACATAATTCTACATACAGACATATTTCTACACTTACGTATTTTTCAAATATGTAAAACATTTTAACAATGACATAAAGAAGACTATAATAATCACTAAAGGGCTAGTTGTGCAAAATATAACTCATTTTCTCATGTTGAACTGGTAAATAAGCTGTCTTCTAACTGGGCTGCGCAATATGTCTATTAGGTACCTATTATCATCTTCATGTTTTGCTTTATATAAAAACAACATTCTTCAGTTGATTGAGAATGTGTATTCAAGTGGAGTGTATGCATTAGAGCACAAGTCCAGTTACAGAAAAGGCATGGCAGATATATATTGAATAAACCTACCCAAGGTAAAGAAGGCTTATTCTGTCTGGAGAATATATCCACCTCTCTCTTTGCATGTATCCAGACAGCGCTATAACCTCCAGAGCATTTAGCCTGTAGTTAAGCTAATATAAGTGAGAAAAGCATTTAGGCCGTAACTATTATGTGTTACCACCCTACATCTTGCCCCCATTCTACCCCATTCCCTCAAAACCATGAGAGAAACTTGTCCTCCTTACCTGCTCAGCTGCTTCGGGATCTATTTGACTCTGAAACAGCGGCACAGCAAACTGGATCTTTTTAGGGCTGTTGGGCTCCATCGCGATGCTGAGGTGAGGCAGGCGAGACAGAGCCTGGAGCGCCTGAGAACAGAGCCTTGTTCTGCGGCTCTCCCTGGCACCCTCCCTAAAGCCACGCTGCGCGCTCCTCAGTAACAGCTGTAATTCCCGACTTAGCAAGTGGATCTGCGTGAGCTGAGCAGCTCCCTTATTCCACATCCACAGAGATGCCGCTGGCCTGACTATTTTTTCCCCCTCTCCCCTCTCTTCTCCAGTCCTTCAGATCCTCTCAGAACAAAGCTAAAAGGAACAATAAGCTAATTGTGTACCAGTTCACTTCTGCATATGCCAAGCATTCACTCAGAAGCTAATTGAAAATGCAATACAAGCATTGCATGGCCTGGAGCCCTGGGATTTGAAAGAGAAGATCTCTCCACCGTACATTACTATCTGGCTGCTCAGAAGTGCAATGCAAGCTCCCTCTGAGTATTGCTGATGGGCTCTTAATTATTGATGAACACAAATCAGGAAGTTTTCAGATTTTGGGGGTGGAGGTAGCAGGAGGGTTGGATGCAATAATTCCATTTCTGTTACAGTGTGCCAGAACCGCTCTCCTCTTCTCACATATCACACAGTCGCCTTTGCTCTTCCAAATCCGTTTCTAAACCTCTTCCAGGAAAATTTTTGATGATGCTGTACATATATGCATACACTTTCTTGAAGCATATCTGGTGTGCTAAGTGTGGTTTGCACCTTAGGCTAGTTCAGATTTAGACTGCAATCTCTTCTGGTAGGATCCATCTCACTTAACTTCAGATACTGAGAAATTCCACATTTAAGCCAGCAATCTGGGCTCCCTCCTGCTCAACACATCAGAGCATGTTTTACTCTGTCCTGATTAAGTGGAATATAGCATCTACTGGAGACGACATTTTCTCTCCATCAACCCTACAAAAAGTCAAGGTGACTCACACTAGTCACTTCACTTTTAGAAGGCTAAAATTCAGAGGCCCAAATCCTACTTTGGGGTACAAAATCTGTGCCTTCTTTTAAGAACAGGAAAAGAATTTGGTCAATCATACCAATAATACTCTGATGAATCTACTTGATTTTCACTTTTCATTTCATCTTAGTTAGAAGTGTATGAAACGATACACAGTGACCACGGACCTAACCTACCTCTTTGCTCAGAGCTCCTGACCACTGCAAATCTGCATCCCTGGATAGATAATGCTGTAGGCAGGTCAAAGGACTATTTTGCAAGCATAGCTCTAAGCCCACAGCCGAAGAGCATTGAGCCAATCTCCTGGTACCCATTACCAACAATTGGAAAGAAAGAAAACGAGGTATGGAAGGAAAGCCCCAACTGGCATGGCACTTCACAGAATCGGCTTTATCTGGGATGAGGCTGCCTGCAGAGAGCAATTGAATTTTCATCAGTTTTTGGGAAGACCTGCGAGTTGTCTCAGTAGAAATACAACCAGCCAGGATGAAGAGTAAACAGGTAAAATGCACAAAGAAGAGTCACAACTTGAGCCTGCCCCTGACAGACTGCAGCAAGGAAACAGAAGCAGCAGAATTCAGAGCTGAGGCAGAACATCAGCAAAACTCAAAGGAATTTGAAAACGCACTTCTGGTTCATGCCACTAAAGGCATCTAGGATTTTCACAGTTCATCACAGGTTTATTCTAGAGCCACCGAGTATTTACACATCTGTGCCAGGGGGGGAGGCGGGGGAAGGAGCGGGGATCATGGGTAAGAACAATGCACAGGCTGTATGCAGCAGAATAAACTTGAAAGCCAAGGTTTTGATTTATACAAATGAAAATTGTTAACACATCATCAGAATACCAAGATATTTCTGAACAGAGGCAAATACATGAGCCAGTTAGTTTATGAAGAACCAGGTCTAGCCCAGGAGGTGAGAATACACTAAAAGTTAAAGACCTGGTTGACTCAATAACCAAAAATAATTCACAGTGAGGGCTGAAATTTCCCTCCTCATCCAAATCAAAACTCCTTTGTACCACAGTGGCTTCCAGTTGATGGCTACTAGCTGGAAAAAATGCCAGTGACTTAACTGACAACCTCTTTGATGCTTTGTGTTGGTTGGCACAAGCCATTTTTGAGAGCTATGAGGAAACTGCAGCTTCCAGCAGATGTTCAGAGGGCAGAACATAGTCATGGAGCTCAGCACTGCAGACCCTACCAAAAATAACAGGTTTCACATTCCGCTGCATTGCTTTTCTCACAAGAGATGATCCCTGGACTTATGTAACTAAAGTTGAAGCTTGCAAAGCCACCACTCATAGACTGGAACCAATTTTAGTAATAACTTTGACTTCTTTTTCCATGGATCCATTAAAACAAGGGACTGAAAAAGATCACGTAGTGAATCTGTGGCATTTCTTTTCTCTAAAAAACAAAACATGCTATAAATGTGAATTATATATATAATATCTGTGAATTATATATATAATATCCTTCAAATGGAGTATCTCCAAATCCTAAAGAAGCGTCCTTTTTGTAAGAGGCTAAATAAAAGAGAATGCAACGAAGTTACACTGATGCTGTCTTCCCACATTTTCTCCCCAAGCTGCAACCACTTAATTCGCCCACATACCCCTACTCAGAGATGTCTGCCTGAATGAATGCAACTGTACAACTGGAACTGCCATGTGGAAGAAAGCTTTTCTTTACTGAGCTGTGTAACAAGTAGCATCCACCTGTTTTTTGTGAGTAGGATAGATAGGATGTCCTATCAGATAGGATCTGATAGGATGGAAAGATATGGTGGTTAGAGACCAGAGTGACCAGCTCAGGGAACGTGTCTCATTGATGGCAATTTTCCTGTTAGATTTATTGTGATTGTTCAGGTGCATTAACTTAGAATCATAGAACTGCAGAAAAGTCCTGGTTGGAGGGGACTTCTGGAGATACCTGTTCCCACCTGCTGCTTGAAGCAGGGCCTAAGATCAGGTTATCTTGGGCTCTCCCAAGCTGATTTTGGAATATTATTAGGACTAAGGTGAAATGTTCACCACAACAAATGAAAGAGATGCACAGAACAGTGATGCTGAGTGTTTCATAAGATTGTTTTTAAGCCTTCACCGTTCTGACAAAGACCAGTCACAGTTTGCTTTATAGACTTCCACAGATAGACGATTAGAGGCAGACCACAATTGCAGCAGTTCTGCTGGCACAGCTCATCGCTGACAGTGAAGGGAGAGAGGCACAGGCAGCTTTCACTAAGGACAATCAGAGAGCTAAGGAAGGTTTTCAGGACAGTCTAATTACACAGTCTCACAAGTCCTTCATAAGCAGACATGCCTTTAACTTGTAGCTGTCTATCATAGGCATGCCATCTATTGTAGACATCAATGAAACTTTGTGTATTAAATTATGTTACAATTACAGTGCATGTTACACTATTACAGGAGCTATAGTTCTCATTACAATGGCTTAAAATTTCTTACACTAATGATAAAGTCAGGTCACATTCAGATAGTGAAAAGAATGTTATAACATTAAATGGCTGAAAGACTGATAGAGGTGTGTTTCAGCTCTCGACTGCTGGACATTGATGTCTAAAGGAATCACGGGAGTTGTTGCTAGCAATAGTATCTGAGAAACAAGTTCGACAGCCATATGAAGAAACGAAGCAACAAAGCCACTCCTTGGCAGGCTGAGAAGGGAGCCAGACAGCAGGGGCAGGACAGGACAGAGGGACAGGTCCCTGACAGACTGCCAGGCTGCAGGGAGAGGCCCTCCAGGCGTGCAATGTGGAAGCGCCTGCCTCGGCAGCTCTCCTCTCTGCGCTGCTTTGGAGCTGGCTGCCCAGCCATCCTTACATGCACTACAACAATAAAAGTATTTTTAAAATAGTAGAAGAGGCATATTTCAGACAGCAGTCGGATATAGCATTTCAGGATTACTGCATCAGCTCACTCTTACACCTAATTTGCAGCACTAGATGTCTCCGGGCAAAGTGTGCTTGCATTTTCTGTAGACTGCATCACAGTCTGGGGAAGAGCTGAAATGCATTTAAGTACTGCCAAATCCTTTTAGCTCATCTTCTGTTTTTAGTGCACTCCCCACAATGTTTCAAATTCCTTCATGATTCAGCTAAAACTATCATGGAAAAAAAAATAACTGTCTAAGATCTTTCCTTTCTATGTCATTCACTAGGTTCTGGTATGAACCGCTGCCTTTTAATATACCCTGCTGTCATGATGAGCTATCAAATTATTCACAGCTCCCACTTGAGATATTTTCAATGTTGTACCAGGATAGGCTTGTATTTTTTTCACAGCCAAGGACCCAGGCTGCTGGGAGGGAACTCAGCAGGCTCTGCCCTGTGCTCCACACCATTTCGGCTGTGGCTGCGGTCTGCCTCAGCTTCTCTGCCGTGATCAGGGACTACTGCAGCACCGATGTGGAGAGAAGAGAGACCTGGAGCTACCTGTGAAGGTGCTAAAATCAGATGCAAGTCTTCCAAGAATAAACACTGGCATTTCCAAAAGAGCTCTGAAAGTTTCCTTTCAAAACAGGTAAATACAGGTGTTGTTTTCAGGGTGGCTCTCTCGCAACCTCTGGATACACAGTTTGATATTGATATGCAGAAAATGTAAAGGATTTAAAATCTGTACGGGTGGGGCAACATAGAGCAGATCACATCTGTCTTGTGAGCAGCAAGGCAGCACAAGACCTGCAGCAGGCAGGTCAGGATGGAGAACTGAAAAGTCTTGTGGAGCAGTCACAGGGTCAGTGGGACACGAAGCAAGAGCTGTTGGCCTACTAAGAGCCTAACCCAAATTTCCATTGGCAGTACATGTCCATCAAACACCAGGCTTTGGTCAACACTAACTGCATACATTGATTCATAAAGCCTAGATATGTAAAAAATACAGCTATTTTTATTTATAATTTCTCTTCAGTTGAGATAATCACTTTTTAGCAGTGTAATTGTAATCATCATCAGTTACCTTGACCTGAGGATGTAAGAACTGATACTATCTACTCAAGCTTTCCTCTGGGAGTTGCAGCTCTCCTGACTATCAAGTAATGTACAAACATTTACTGGTATGTGCTGACTGCTGCCATCTGTAGTATCAGCACATCCAAAACATAGGAAATGGGCTGTATTAATGGGACATAACCTGATTAGACAGTCAAAAGATCCATGTCTAATATGGACTATAGTTCAATAGTGCAGAGACTAACATTCTGGTAACGGGTTTACAGAGGTATTTCAGCATGAAGTCATGCTAGAGTTCACTTCCTTACCAAAGAGAGGGTAAATCTAACACATTTTTCAATAAACAGAACTACTGTGGGAAGTTCACATAGACTTTACAATGAAATTACATTATCTGCTTTCCATATTAAATCTTTAATGCAAAAATTGTCTGACTGTAACATTGAACTAAACAATTGAAATATAAAATTGAGTTTCTACCACATATATATATTTTTTTTAAACAAAAGTTAAAATATAGAGCACAGGGAAGCTGAACAGGGAATGATCTTCTACAGTTTCAGAGTCTGGGTCAGAAAACTCAGTGTACAAACACATGCTGCTGGGATGAAAACAGAAAACCATCAACAGGGCTATAAAAGCTCAGTATGCCAAATTCACAACATACTTATAAAATTCTGATTTTTGAGTTTGAGTCTTTTAAAAGTTTGTTTCTGTCTTGCCTCCTCCTCCATCTCAGAGGACAGACCTAGGGAAGTCACAGCGATCCTCAGAGGTGATGTCTGCAGCACCCGCATGGGAGCAGCTGAATTGCCCAGACCTGTCCAGCTGGCACAACTGGAAGGCATATCAGGGTTGGTGACCAGGAGAAGGTGACTGGGGAACCATCATTTGCTATTTCTTACACAAGCATCAGGAGCAGCAGGAATGGGGCAGCTCTGCAAGTATGGATGAGCTAGGAACCAGTGGTGAACCCCATGTGGACCGTACCCTCTCCAACGGGGCACAGCCTCACAGGGCCTGAAGGCAGTGGCAGAGCTAGAAGGCATCCAGTAAAATTATTAAGGGATTTGCTCAAACAAAACTCTTTTTCCATACAAGCTGGGCTTAAATTGTGGAACTCATCTCTGGACACCAGAACTGTACATGCACTAGAAAAGCGATTAAGATACATTCACAGAAAAGAAATCCATTAAGTATACCACTGCTGGACAGAAAATCCAGAGCTGCTGGGTGCTGAAAGCTGCGAGGGTGGAGGTGCTTCCCACACTCCCCTTAGATTTTGGCTCTTCACAAACATTTGGACCTTGGGTTTCTTCTGGTATGGCTGCTCTTATGTTACTAACTGCAATCTAACTCAAGCTGTCTCATGAGCCTGAGCTGCTAGATCCCTGGTACTTATTAATAATCAATCCCCTTGCTGAGATTTTTTTCCATCACTTATGTCAGCATGAAAACATGCTGACATGTAAATTTTCCTGCAACCCCCCAATAATTATACACAAAAGCAATTTCAGCCTAAACTTTGCTTAATCTGTAGCACAGGACATTGGCCTTCAAAATGTCTTCCCTTGTCTTTTACTTTTAAAATAAAATCTAAAACTAAAGCTGAATGCACAAAACTAAACAGAAATATCTGTGTAGAAGTTTTCTTAAATAATTGACTCTAGAACTCCCTAATGAGTGGTAGCAAATAACTAATGGAAAACAGAACTAGTTTAGAAAATAGAAAAAAATAAGAAACTCCATGTAATTATATAAATCCTCAAAAAACATCAAAAAAACTATGCAAGTAGGGATCTGTACCAAAGATTTCACAGTAGGCAGAACAGCTACTCACCCGCTCAGAGAATTCTTGCTTTCTGTCATGTTTTCTTCTCATTGCTATAATTTAATTACTTAACCGTTGTCCAGGCTTACCCTGTTAAAAGAAGAAAAAAAAAAAAAAGAAAAGAAAAGAAAGATGTTTCTGTATATAATGGTCTCCATCACTCAGCAAGCATCTATGCAGAACTGAATGACATATAAGTTATTTGGAATTATCAAATTATTTTCTTTTTTTTTTTTTTTAAATCATTGCTCTTATTGTTATGTTTTTGATGGCAATGATATTGACCATTTTTATTCTATGGCATGAATATGAAGGATTACTATCATATCTAAATTCACACATGAAATATCAAAGTAAATTTGCATCATGCCAAGGCAATATGTTTCTTGTTTTTCCTGAAAATCAAATCATATATTATTTCGACATTGTCATGCTAATTCAGAAGAAAATGATGAACTGGAGTGAAGCCATCTAACCAGCAGTTATTCTATTTTACATCATCAGCCAAGTTTCAGAGTTCTGGTTTTGTTCCCTACTGAAGAAACTCCTCCAAAAGAGAAGTTTTCCAGTAGCTTAGGCACAATGTTGTTCTACACTGCTAGTTATGGCTTGAATTACTCCAGTTTCCAATCTGGGCTCCTGTTACCTCTCTCTGCTCAGTATCTTCCTTTGGCCAATTTCATTGAAATTGACTCATCTGTGATATAAGTGAACAAAAATGTTCTAACCTACACTATATTTTAAGTGTAAGCCATTTTCTCAGCAGTACACAAAATCCAAAGGCAGTATAAACACTGCCTCGCAAGACTTGGTAGAGTAATACTGGTGAAGACCAGTGGTTGGCATGTGTTAATGAGTTTTTGAATTCTTACCTTAAAAGAGACCGCAATCAGAGCAAACCAGTCCTTTGGAAGTGTGTGGCTTGGAGCATATTCTTGGTCATCTCTTGCTTTATAAAAGCTGTCTGCTGAGGGCTTGCACACCACACATTTTTGAGAGAAAGCAGAAGATACAAGGCAGCCTCCCCCCCTCTGTGAAGGTCTTGGTCAGCAAAAGGGCCCGAAAAAGCTTCAAGAGCCCTTCACTTCCTTCTGTAGGGTCAGGACCACCTTGAGTCCTCTCTCCAACCACAGTTGTAGAACCTACCAGCAGCAGGAGGCTCCCCTCCTACTTACTTGTCCCCGGCCACACAGCGGGGCCAGTGGTCATCCTCAGTCCCTTCCTTCTTGGGTCTCACACACACAGTGCTGCGGCCAAATGGCCGCGGCGCCTCATGGGCATCGCAGTGCTAACCCAAGCAGTTCATGGGGCGGTGCCTGCATCCCCAGCTATTTCCTCCAGCTGCTGAATGCTGAGATGTCACCACCTTATTTCAGCAGAGGTCATTTTTGTAGCTTTTCACTGCAATGGTGGGGGCTAGAAGCAGGCTTTCACTCATCCTAAAAAAAAAATGGCACACTCCATTTTCTCCAAAAACTAGACCCCCAAACCTCTGCTTGAACTAAGCAGCACCACAGGTACTCGCTGCTTTGCAGCAGGCTAAAGACTAGTCTTTGCTGTGTTACCGATAGGGATGAAGTTGTCCTGTACCCACAGAAAACAGCTAGCTTTTACATTTTCCAAAATATAGCCCTTGCTTTATATTCCTGCAGCCAATTGGCAACCACCAAGATCACTATCACAGTGAAGTTCAGAAAAGCATCCAAAATTTCTCTGGGATTACTGCTGGCTTTATTCATAGCAAGTATGATTGATCAATATTTATCAGCCACTGATACAGCTCTTTCAATCTGCATAGAGTTCATATCAAATTGCAGGCTGACAGAAAAAAGGGCAACACTAATTTGTACAGAAAGTAGCAGTTTCATACATTAAACAAAAGAAACACCATCCTTACTCAGAAAATCATTACAGCTGAATTGACACTACTAAAGGGCAAGCCACCCAGGTTAGGCATGTGTCCAGTAATAATGACAGCTGTTCCTAAGACACAAGCAGAAATGTCAGTAGAGGTTGATATCAGTTTAGCTTAACTTATATAACAGCAGTGCACTACAATTTATTTCTTTTAAACGGGTGTTTATAGGCATTCCTATATCTACATAAATGCCACTCAGAAAATATTAGATGGAGCCGTTTTTAAGAGTGGCAGAAACCTGTTATCAGGATTATGGAAAATTAGGTGCTTGTATATTCATTAGTTTTAGTACAGTTTTTTAGAAATGTCATTTTGAGATGTCTTTATTTTAAATTATGCCAGAAGCTCACAAATCTGCTTTCCATCAACTGAATGAAAAATTGGCATTCTCTCTCTCATTTCTCAGGATATATTAAACATTAGACTCTAAGTTGCCGAGATCAAATATTCCTATAAGCTCCAAGCTAACACGCCCCAGATACTCTGGGATGTCGTATACGAGCGACTTTTCTCGCCAAGGCAGAGAGTGGCCAGGCTGCCGCGCCCACGGAGGATGCTGCTGGCAGCCCCTGCTCGACGGACGCCAGCTCCTGGAGTGTTTTCCTCCATCGCTCCCTCAGAGCCATAGTTGTCACCTTTCTTGGAACACCATTTTGGGTAGCACATGGGCACAGGATTTACATTAACGGCAGGGTGTGCTAATTAATCTGGCTGGGGGACAGGGGGAGCATCTGCTGCTCCAGTTATTTGGGTAAGCTTTGGTTTTGCACATTCGCAACCGGAGGTTGTAGCACTCAAGTCTGGCTGGGTGTTCTCTGGGTGGCATTTTGGAGTGGAACTACGTATTCACGCAAGCTGCAAAGGAAAGCAGAAACCTAACTGCAGCTTGCAACCTCATACAAATTGCCGCACATAAGTGATGTTGGAGTTTATATTTCAGCTTCTAAGCATGCAAGATGTGGTTTTCAAGAAAGTTCTGGCTCTACTCACAGGGACAAATTCTGAGGAGAAGTTGAGCCCAACCAAATTCTTGAGAGCCACAACAGGAGCCAAAAACTTTAAGAGTTTGCTTTTAAGCGCCAACATTTCTCTCAAATTTATATCTCACATTTCCTAAGCATATTGGGTCCACCAAACATCTGAAAGCTTTCTGAAACCCAAGTTCCAAGCTTTCCTGCTATTCTCTATGCTGTGTACTATGTGACCAAACCTACATACCTTACTTTGCTTAAGAGTAAAACAAAATGCATAATGAAGTGTAGAAAAACATTGACACAGCTTATAGGCAAAATAAATATTTTATTGGTTTAATATACACTTTTTTTTTTTAAAGAAATCAGCCCTTGTATGTCTTCCTAACACAATTAAAATCTTATAAACTTTTTCATATAGTATTGTTACATTTGAAACTATTTTTGATTAAAGACCTTGACACAGTATAAAGAGTTTTAGTTGCTGGAAATGGCAAAGGAGTAAAGAGATTCCAAGCACAGCAAATTGGGATATTACATATCCACTAAGTGTCTATTTGACCACATAAAACCTCCAATGACTTCCAATTTTCTCCACTGGAACAAATGCATGTTCACCAGGCTAACTGAAAATAGAATCAGTGAGGGGATAGGGAAGGAGAAGAATTTTTTTCCATTTTCCCCATAATACAAGCAAGGTCATTCATCCATTCCAAGTTGCACATCCTAATTGCTTTCAGAATATCAGTACTTTTATTGCATTTTGTTAATATAAAGCAGAAGAGAACTTTCCTTGGAATGACTGAGAGCAGTCAACACAAAGACAAAAAACGGTGCTTAAAATAAGGCACTTTTCTACAGAGGGATGGGCAAACAAACAGCAAGGAAACAAATAAAATTAGTTAAAAGTTGTCTTCTACACAAAGATAAGGCTTTCAGTGTCAGAACTTTAAGTAGTTTTAAGTAACCTCATGTCATTCAACCACTCTGTTAATAGTAACCGCCCCAAGAATTAACAGCAATTTTTTTCAACAGGATATTCTCCTTCTTTTGAAGTGGCACTAAGTAACAGCAGTGGAAACAATTATTGGTTGTTTCAAGCTCTCAAAGTGGATCAGTTATTGCACAATAAATACCTCATAGAGGTCAGTGTTTTTTGTTTTTTTTGTTTGCTTTTTTGTTGTTGTTTTTTTGGTTTTGTTTTTTTTTAAAAAAAGGTAGGCTGAACATGAGCGTGTTATTTATAAATTGGTTAAGTTTGCAAATTTTCAAGTTTCATGATGCATCACTAAAAGAAATTAGGTACATAAAAATTTACAACAGGGACATACAAATAAATACAAAACCTTTCAGAGAGCCACAGTTTTGTTGATGCTTTACAGAAAGTAATAAACTAGTTAAAGTGTCTAAGTCTTTATATATGAACTCAAGGAAAGGCACACATCATAGAACCAAGCGTTGAATACAGTAGCCTATCTCAGCAGCTTTAACGTCTCCTGAAGCAAAAACAACTTGACGCTTTTGCCAGTGTATGCTGCCCGAAGCAGAATTCCACAGCATTTCGGCCTACATCCAACCTTGCAGAAAAGAAAAAGCAAGATGAATATCTAAATTAGATTTTTGGAAGTCTGCTTGCTATGCTTAAGTATGTATTTTGATAATATTCGCGCCTAAGGCAGGCAAACTACAGAAATCTTCTCGCATGATGCATTTGTATGTGAAGTCATCATGGTGGACACCAAAACAAACAAACAAAAAAAAATCAAGGACCACTACATGACAACTGACAGGAGGATGGGTCAAACTATAAAACAGCTGATTTTCCAAAGCTGTCCAGGATATCAATATCCTCTGTATATAATGAACTTCAGTTCTGATCGCTTGTATTTCAGGGGGAAAATGTAAACAAAGAAAGATTTAAGTTAACAATGATATTCCATATATTAAAAAAATACCTTCAGTGAGCCACTGAATGGTTTTGGCAGATTCACAAAGATTACCTGTAGTACCCATTTCATGGCTGTGCATCTTGTTTTGCAGTTGCAGATCTGCTTTGGGGTGATACGGCTGCTAACAGTCCACTTACTATTTCTCGTCTTATTTCACCAACAATAGATTCCTTGATCTGAAAGGAATTAGAGGATTTTTTAAGGTCAGTAAGTTATATAACCAATGGATAAAACTAATTGATATTGCAGACATGTTTGACATTATCAACATATGAAAACATACAACACCAGAAAGTCAACTTTTAAAAAATGCAAATGGAAAAACATAAGAGGGTTTCCCTTGGAAAAATATCTGTAATTTTAAAGTTCTTACAAATCATATAAATGCAAAGCAAAGTAGTTTTATTTTACCAGATGGTAAATATATCTGCATTTTCCACTCAGGGTTACTGGTTTTATGTTAAGAAAAAAATATATTTCAACTATGCAAGTCCTGAAAATAGTATTTCAGGATATACACATCAAAAGCACTCAAATGCACCATTTTTTTAACATTAGTTATCTCTTGAAAAGGAGGGCAGGAGCTATCTACCTCACAGATGCATTATGCAGTAGGAAAGGTCCAAGTCTATGAAGATGAGCTGCTGTCTTCCTATAAATCAAGAGGAGGCTAATCCTAACCATACCTTCAGCAGCAAAGACAAACAGAGAACTTAAACAGTTCCTCACATCATCTGTTGACCACTGGAATATTATCTGTGCCAGTGAAGACCGTTTTTCACACAATTGTGAGAGAGCATTTACCCGTTAAGTTTTACATAAAACAGAAATAGGAATTACTACTAGTAGGCACCTAACTGTGAGTGAGGCTAGAACAAAGGAGGAACAGAGCATTGGCAGCTACAGTAAAAGAAAAGAAAGAGAAAATAAGGTAAAAAACAGTTTTATGACAGCGTATTGTGCTGGAAAGGAGAAAGAGGACACAACAAAAAAATAATATGGGCTGATCACAAGTACAAGAAATCTTGGGCACTAACTCATTTTAGAATGGTCTTCACTTCAGGAAACAACAAGAAGTAAGATGTGGTTATAGGGACAGGTGAGGATGATGACGGTGGAAGAACGTAGGCAGGTGAGAACCAAAGCATGGCAACCACGGTCAGTCACATTAGCACTGATCAGCTGAGCTGAGCAGTGTCATTTTTTTTTCCTTATAATAAAGGGCAAACAATTTCCTGGCATGAATAACTGATCTTAGACTAAAGAAATAAAGAAAATACCATTCAGCGTCATTGCAGAAGTAGCTTTCAAGTGCCTGAGTAGCCGTAATGAACGTGAGACTCGATGCCAGAAAAAAAAAAAAAAATTCTAATCCTTGTTTTGCCAATAAAAAATTCCCTCATGTTCTGATGCCCCACCAATACCATGGGAACGATATTTACTCAGACTTAGCCTTCCTAAAGGCCTTGCCATGTTTGCGTAGCCCTCTCATCATCTCTGTGAACATCTTGCAATTATTCTTGTAAGTCTCCCCTTTTCCTGGTGCGTCAAAAGGATTAACCAACAACGTCAGAAGGGTGGCAGCAGAATTCACAACGGGTTATTTATCCCTTGTCCTCATTGGCAAGCAATTCAATCCCTAAACCATTAATGGCAAAGTTCCTCGTTTCAATACTACTTTGCATCAAGCAGAAATTCACAGACTGCAATACTACTTGGAGACAGGTTTTCAGCTGGATTGCTAGCTGTTTAATGGACAAAAGAAAAGCCAGTGCTCAACTGGACCCATTTTACTCACTACCAAAAGTCCTGGTGATCACAGAATCACAGAATCACAGAATTGTTCAGGTTGGAAGAGACCTCCAAGATCACCTAGTCCAACCTCTGACCTAACTCTAACAAGGCCCACACTAAACCATATCTCTAAGCTCAACATCTAAACGTCTTTTAAAGACCTCCAGGGATGGTGACTCAACCACTTCCCTGGGCAGCCCATTCCAATGCCTAACTACCCTTTCGGTAAAGAAGTTTTTCCTAATATTCAACCTAAACCTCCCCTGACGCAACTTGAGCCCATTCCCCCTCGTCCTGTCACCAGGCACGTGGGAGAAGAGGCCAATCCCTACCTCACTACAGCCTCCTTTAAGGTACCTGTAGAGAGCGATAAGGTCACCCCTGAGCCTCCTCTTCTCCAGGCTGAACAACCCCAGCTCCCTCAGCCACTCCTCGTAAGGCTTGTTCTCCAGACCCCTCACCAGCTTTGTTGCCCTTCTCTGGACTCTCTCGAGCACCTCCATGTCCTTCTTGTAGTGAGGGGCCCAAAACTGAACACAGTACTCGAGGTGCGGCCTCACCAGAGCCGAGTACAGGGGGACAATCACCTCCCTAGTCCTGCTGGCCACACTGTTCCTGATACAAGCCAGGATGCCGTTGGCCTTCTTGGCCACCTGAGCACACTGCTGGCTCATATTCAGCCGACTGTCAACCAGCACACCCAGGTCCTTCTCTGACAGGCAGCTTTCTAGCCACTCATCCCCCAGCCTGTAGCTCTGCCTGGGGTTGTTGTGCCCCAGGTGCAGGACCCGGCACTTGGCCTTGTTAAACTTCATACAGTTAACTATAAACTTCATACAGTGATAACTATGCCGATGCACACACACGTATGTACAAAGCTTTAGGACCGCTGTCAATTCAGTAAGTGCCTCCTAGATTTAGAAACTCTGGCAGATGGAAACACACCACACAGACTTGACAGATGCAGCAGGTAGAGTGATTTTTGTGAGAGCCCACGCCACGCAGCAGCCCGGCTATGCAGCAGGTCCCTGCTGTAACAGAGCTCTGCTCGCCTCTCTCCACTGTTCTGCTCCAGCATCACAGGGGTTGGGGTCTCTGAGGACACTACAGAGCAGGCGTTCTGTGCCCTCCTCTCATCAGATAGACAAAAATAAATATCACTTTCCAAAGTAGGCTCATAAAAGCTTCCCACATTAGCAAGTAAATGGTCTAGTATGACAGACAGTCTTGTGACGAGGCAGAGAGTGGAAGGGAAGCAGCTCCTGCTCTGTTCTCAGCTCTTCCAACAACTTCTTGCTCGACCTTGGTAAGTCACTTGAGCCCTCCGCCTCTCACCTTCCTGCTCAGACAACAACAAGGCCGCCCTCCGCTGCTGCTTTCACTGCCGCTGCTTCCCCGCTCCTTTTGAGACCCATCAAGGTCATTCCTGCATGGTGAACACGGTATTGATTCCTGCGCTGACTCAGTCCTGTGTGCCTGTCATGACATTTGCCAATATTTGTCCTTTTCATTACAAGCAATTTAGGGCAAGGTGCACCTTCCATTTACTCTGCACAGGGCACAGCTCTCTGCCAAGGCTTTCTCCATAGCAAGGACAGAAGGTAGTCAATGAGCACTCTTCACATATTTTTAGCAGCTGAACAAAAAATTGATCATTTGAAAGAGAAGAAAACCCACTTATTTATGGTACTTATACTACATGAATAAAACACTAATATTTAATATTGTATTAATAACACAGTACCAAATTCACAGATAGTTTTACTACAGTAAACCAGTAATCTTTCTCACTGTGAAAGAATTGCCATTACCATAATCTTATGTTGCTGCTATATAATGAACTCCTTGACAGTAAAACGTGCCTCAGTGGCAATTCTGGAGATGGGTTGTCTTCAGCTGTTGATGTAAAATGGGCATAAGGCTTTTCATAGACCTCTTATTCCTGATCTGAGGTATGTTTTCTAGAATTAAAAGAATTATCTTCTACTCAGTTTTCTTCTTGTACCACTTCCGTATGGCAGCGCTGGTGAGTTAGCATGCTCATGATAGTAAGATGAGGAACCAAACGGCCTGCCCAAGGGAATAATGAACACCCAACAGACATTAACATTTTTTGATCGATGCTGAGCTAACATGGCTTTGAATGGAAATGGAAAAGTGAAGATTCTCTATGAAACCTGTCCATAAAGATCTATCACAGCCTCCTCAAATGTTGACAGGAAAATTGTACATTTTTTTTTAAAGGATGACTTCATTAAATGTCATTTATGATGAAGAACTTTTAGTGAAAACAAAAACTGCATTATTCTTAAACAGAAAGGTTTTTATACTATCACATCTTCTAAACCGCAGACGAGCACAGTGAGAGGGCCTGGTTACACTCCTAGCCACACTGTGACCTACATGTCAAGTAGTAAGTACCTCATGTGATACTCCAGTGGAGATCAGGCTGTATTTTCAACAAAACAAGGGGGCCACTGTTTGGCATTTAACATTTCGCATTGTTAAATGCTTTTCTGTGGGAGTTAGTCCATTACCACTAAAAGTTAATACCAAGTTTTTGGTTTTTTTTAATGCCAGCAAATAGTTATAGGTCAAAGCTCACATACATTACAACCCACCCATGCATATTCTGCAACACTGCCTGAGTTCTCTTTCCCCAACACGAGGTCACACAGCTACAGAGAATGGGAGGAACAAGCAACGTTTTAACATTTGTGAGTGCATATATCAAGAAGGCATACTAACAGACTTCTTTCTTTTGACAACAAAACTGGAATTCCTTTGCTAACAATAGGGCTACTTAGGGAAGACACATTTCAATTTACGCTATGTTTTAGCTCTAACGAAGGACAAAAGATTTTCCTGACCGGTATTTAATAGCATATTCTGGCTCTGCAAAAACTACCATGTGCTATGAACCAATGCAAAACTTCTCATGTTCAGAATCAGAGATGATCCAGAACAGGCTGCCATTGAAGCTAAACTGAGGAACAATCTCTCTGTATGCTCAAACATTTACAAAGTGAGTCAAGCTCAGTTATTTGCTGACTGCTCATATCTGAATACTAGTCTCTCAGTTCAGCACAGATGCTTTTAGCATTACAAAGTCCTCAGTGCCACACAACCCAAAGAACCATCTCTGTGCAAAGATACACATCGTTATTTCTTATCAATTAATAAAGTTAAAAAGGAACTTCCACATAGGATAACCTCAGAGAAAATTCTGACTGACTCTGTACTCTGACTCCAGCTCCCTTTACTGTCTCTGCTGCTCTGACAATACATTTGAATTACAGCTCTCTCCTTCCTCTCTGTTTCTCCTTTAACAGCACCCCACCATGACCTGTGAAATGCAGGTTTTTATAGAAGGGCTGGACACAATACAAAAGAAACTTTCTGGCTTCAGCTCAGAATCAGCATCAAAGTGCAAGGCGTGATAAGTACCTCATGTGCAAATCTTCTCTGAGCATTAGGCAAGGAATCCCTTTAAAAACGGATGAAAGGAAAGCAAATGGACAAGAAGAGAGAATTTGGGAAGTCTGGAAGTATTCTATGACACCTCCCAAAACAAGGCCGTTCCCAAGACTTCTTCCAACTTCAGCATAGAAAAGGTGGCAGCAGGAGGGTGATGGGGTGGGGGGAGACATTTAAAACATAAATGCTTGCCACCCTGTGATGTTCATTCATTCGCATTCAAAGTAGAGGTTTAAAACCGTAGCATCACAAGCTCCACTGTAAGTATCGGTGATGGCCAGAAGATGTTCAGCTCCTAATGCCGAGCACGGTAACGATGAGGTTGTAGGTCCAGTGGTACATCACCACAAGCTGACTGCAGTACTCTTCCTTCCACAGGACAATGCCACTGTCCATAACTCATCCCACTGACTCTAATGGGGCTACTGATGGGGCAAGATATTATCCAGCATCATGAGGTTACTTATTGAAAGCTGGTCTCCACCTCACCTCACTGCCAAAGTGTATCCTGTTTTAACACCAGCAGTTTTCTCACTGTTAATGGTTGTGGCTAAGCGCTATTCTTTGCAGTCTCAGCTCTGGTTATTTATGGAGTTGCCCAAAGCTAAACAAAGTAAATATCTTCATATACTTCCAGCTATCATCTTCAATCAGAACACTCCTTAGTAATGCACTTCTGTTACACAGATCTCACTGTGCAAGTGTTAAGTGCACACATAGCAAAGCCCACAGTGAGTCAGCCAAGAGAGCATCTCCACTTCGCAGAGACAGACACAGCAGATTCTTGTGGTCACACAATGAGTAGAAGGATACCTTATGGTCCACTACACTCTGCCTTTTTCTGCACTGGAAGAAGAGGGCTGAAGGAGTGGCAAAAGATCCCTCTGGTATCACAGTTCCTGCTTTATTGCAGGATAAGTGTGCTGCTCATCTGTTTTAAAGACAAAGCTGGTTCCAGTTTTTCATTGCCTCAAAGCAAGCAGACCTGGGTGGTACCTCAGCATTACAACCTGGTCTGTTATATATTCCTGAGCACAGCACCTCTGCTGGCCTTTACAGTGGATTATGGCAGCGCCATACCAAAGCTTCAATGGATGTGCTAAAGGCTAAGGGTCCAGTGATCCCTAGCTAAAGGCTAAGTGGTCCCTCTCCAGTGAAGGAATAAAACCCACAAGTTCTCAATCCCCATTTCTGTACTCATGGCAGAAAAGAAGCACCACTTTCTCACGGGCACTGCTTTTGAGAAAAAGTTTCTTTTGCTTCTTTTTCCCATTTATACTACTTGGAATAAAACTTTTTGTCATGTCACTGACAAACAAAGCATGTGATTTTAGTCCTGTTTTTTAACCTGGCCCACAGGAGAAATACCCAAGCACCCTTCACTTCCATTGACTGCTAATGAAACTGGTCCAACAGCATCAGTCCATTTGATGTCTGAAATAACTTCTCATCTGACTTCAGCTTACTTCACTTGTACTCCTCCAGTCATTAGTGGTTTGGGGTAGAGGGACTGGGCAAGTATTTTTAACACTTACTACAGAGTTGTTTTAGAAACTGTTTCATCAATCAAACTAAATCAAAACTGGCATTTTAGCAAGCAAACATCACAAGGAAATTTTCACTTGGGAATCTGAAATACTGCTGCATAACCAAGAAGTAGAGATGGTAAATTCTTTCTCACCCAGACTTATAGAAGCAACTAGCAATTAGTTTATGTGCTAACCTCTGTCGCTGAAAAAACATCTACTGCTTTGCTTGAGAAAACAACCGTGGCTTGGACATCTCGTGACAAGATGTGAGTCTTTAAAAATAGGACAGTATTAAAAATAAATAGGTAAAAATAGGACAGGGAATAAAAAACCCCAGTGGCAAAAAGTTGCATGTAGTTTGTCTTTAATTTTCAGTAAACACTGTTTGAACATCTTAGATCTCAACCCTTCTCTCCTCACCTCCCGTATAACTTGCTGCAGCTCCTCCTGCTCCACGCTTTTGTGGATTTCATCAGCCGAAGGTACTAGAGGGACTTTTTCGAGTTTATGCTCCACCTCTGGCTTGGAGTCTGCAAGCTCATCGGAGCTTTCCACCTGCTGTCCAGTGCCTGTTCGCACTGGGGGAGTTGGTGTTAAGGCAACAGAGGCTCGGTATAACTTCTTGCTTTGACTCTTAGACTTTCCTGTTAGCTCAGAGGATCCAACACCAGCTTTTCTACTTGCAGTGGAGCACACTGAGGACGAATCAGAGTTTCCATGGGAGAATACGGACTCTGTACCCTCCGCTGGTAGTGTTTCCAGTCCAAGATCTCCCAGTCCCAAACCCAGTTCAGACTTCAGAAATGACTGCTCTCGCATAAGTTCAGAGACCTAAGGATTCAGAAAAGAAACAGTCCTGAATAGGCATATAAAAGTCACATACAGACACAACTATGCTTTCTTGCTATTTATTCAATCACTTACTCATTCCCTCCATGTAACAAATACAGCTATAAAATAAATATATGCTTTGCCTTTATGACTGCAACAAAGAGGACCATAAAAAGGAATGGGCTTTTTTGAAAGCCAACATAAATAAGAATTGTGGCAGTTCCCCAAACCACTGACTTTTGCAATATGGATGCATCCTGCCAGAGCCATTGACAGAGTCACACGTAAAGGCTTGATTTTGTTTTTCTTTGCTAAAACAATTCAAGTTTGTTCTTCTTCTTTTTTTTTCCCCCCCTGCAGTCTTTGAACTGCTTGTTTGCAGTGGTTCAGGAGCTTACTCTGGACTCCTAGCATAATCTTCACAGAAAAATAAGAAATAATTTTCCCTGGAAAACTCACCATCATTAGTCAATAAATGCAAACATCTCACTTCTACATATTCCTCTTAAAAACAAACAAGACTTCACAGCTGCTTACACCTATGGTTAACTTTGCTTAAGAGGAAATGCAACTATTCTCAACAGAACTACTCAAGTGAGTAAACTATTTCCAGGACTGTGTGTCAAATGAATCTCTTGCGACCTTTTTTTAAAAGAAATTCCTTCCTTTTTTTTTTTTTTTTTTTTCTTAGCAAAACATACAGCATACTACTTACTGGTTCAATGACATTCAACGGAGAAGGGCATGATAGATTATCAGCACTTCTGCTGCCATACATACCCTGAAAAATTAAGTCAAGTTAATGCATTGAGGATTTTTTTTTAGAACTGCCAGAATCTAACATATAAACATGCTGTGTCTGAGACAACTTTCTGTAAAAGCAGAAACTTGGAACCAGGAAGCAAAGCTGGTTGGAGAAAGTTTATTTCAGTCACTTTTAAAGCTGGCCCTCTTCTGTAAAGGGATTTACAAATAAAAAGATATTTATATGGTTCAAAGAATGCAAGTTTGGCTTGGGATCACAGTAATACCACATTTTCCTGTTCTTGGGTTTCAATTTTTTTTCCCATGACAAAAGACTGAAGAGGAAGATGTGGCCTGTGCTTCTTCTATAGAAGAGGACTGGCTAAGAAAGAGGAATGAAACCCATGAAGAACATACGATACTTTCTGTCTGTGCTTCTTTTGTTTGGCTGATGACAGAGTTGCAGCACGAAATAGAGGAACGGTCTTCTGCTGAGCAGAAAAGAAGAGGAAGTATATAGCCACACCACCGATAAACAGACATCAGTATCCTTTCCCCCACTGCTCTTGAGCTTCTGGGAGAGCGTCTGTGCAAGCAGATCTTCTGCCCCTGTTTGGCAGGTAGCCACACATTCATCTGAAGGAGCTACAAAAGGCAGTGGAAAAATAAACCTGAAGATGACAACTGGATTTTCCTGTTTTTTATTCCATGGATAGGCAGAGCTGGAGGGAAGCACGCTCCATTTCTTGGGAAACACAGTGCCTTTCTTGTCTCTCTGCCCTTCTTTCACAAGTAAGGAAATCAGTGTAGGGAAATTTCAGAAAGACCATAACCACCCCACAAGGATTTCAGACATGAGCACTACCTACCAAAACTCAAAAATTCCACGGTCATGAAGAGGAAAAAGAAGAAAGCACTGACAAAAGAGGTCTGAAATCTCAGACCTACAAGCCCAAGAAATATGTATTGACATGTATTAATAGCAAGAAAGACCCTCTGTTCCCACATCTTTTCCCTAAGACACTGACTGAAAACAATAAAATATGACCCCTGATAATACACACATCATCATTAGATTCCTCAGATGTCATCCCTTTAATAGTTAATAGTTATGACATTAATATTACACTGATGCACATTACATTGAGAAAACATATAATGCTGTTGCAAAAGTAATACTTACTATGTGTGACTGAGGTCTGTAAGGGGAAGACATGTGCAGACTTCTCAGCTGGTCTTCTAAAGCAAGTAGACGTTCCTCTAACTGCATCTCTAACTCCTGTAGCTCCATGCGGACAGACTTTCTCAAGCTCTGCAGCTGATCAGCTTCATATCTATACAAAATCCATTACAAAAAGAACAATGGCATGCACGGCACTCAGTTGCACACCGCAACGGGGGAACTGAACAGGACAATCCCATGAGCAAAGGACTCCACGCAAGGGATTTCAAGGTGGAACATGGAAAATTCCTCTTTCAACAAAAATTAGCTGAAACGCCCAGAAGGAACAAAGGTCTTACTCCACTTATAGAAAGGGAGCTTAGAGAAAATATATCACTCCATGAAGAAAACTAAACAATGGGGAGTACCACAGTTTTTAGCTTTATAGTGGCAACTACAGTCTGGCTTAGACACCATTGTCAAAGAAGACCAGTTGATTTAAAACATATTTACTTTTAAAGTGACTTAACGAAGAGCTGATTCAAATGAAGTAAATTAATCAGCAATTTCAAAAATTGTTCCACATCAGCTGCTGCTGCAACTCATGGCGAGCAATGAGTTGCAGCACACAGAGCCAGAAGAATGAATGTCATCTGTGACCTGCTGAGTGGCTACTGTGAGTTGGAAAAGCATCTGAATGCTACAATGTTCATTTTTTATTTACATTTATAAAGATGGGGGAAAAAAATCTAAGCTGAAAATCTTTAAGATTTTTCCCCTCCAATATCCTATGATAAAGTCCTTAAAATCCACAGCTGTAAAATCACTTTGCAGAAAGGAGAAAAAAATATATCATCAATTAAGGAGATACAGGGATTGGAAAAAAACACAGAGAAAAGACCCTCTAGAATGAAGAGGTGTAGAGATGAGCGTAAACAACTTTTTTGGCAGAAATTCAGCTCCAACCCTGTTCAAATTGAAACCAACAGATTTTTTGTTCTCATTTCAGAGGCAGCAGCTCATTTCTTAAAGTGCCAAAGTGTTTTCTCTCCTTTTAAAAAAGATAATTTTACCTCTCCTCTTCTGTCATGTGCTGATAAACTGTTGTCTGTTGACGTAACATAGCCAATTCCAAATCCATCATTTGGGTTCTAAATAAATTTAGATTTCGCCTTACCACTTGTAGCTCCTGGAAAGTATTCTAATAAACAAACAAACAAACAAATAAATAAATAAAAAGAGGAAAGAACAAAAAAGAGAGACAAAAAAAGTGAAAAAATTTACATGGAAAATTTTAATTAAATAAAGTAAGTCTGGGTCCTATAACCACATTTGCCTAGATGTGCCCTTTGAGTCAAGCAGAACCTCAGCAACTTCAGCATACCATGGATTTTGCATGTTATGAACTCACAATAATTCAAGAAAACGACATTTTTAGGTGTACCATACAAACAAATGAAAGTATTTCCATGTATTTAGACTGATTCATTTTTAACATTATTTAGGATACAGTCATGCTCTTTACAGCAATGACAAGCAACTGCCCAAAGTTAGCACACTCTGTGGCATATATTGGATGTTTCTTTTTATTTTATTTTGACTAAGTACCATAGCGTGAACAGGGTCACTTACTTCATAGAGAGGTAGAATGGATGATCTCTGAGTAGTGTAACTGGTGGCAGCTGAAAGATCCTGACTCCTCATCACCGGGTACTAGGGAAGAAACGAACACTTTGAAACAGGAACGTCAACAATCCCATTTATGAACTCACCTTCTCAAATGGTCAGATACTCCAAAAGCAACCAATGTTAAAACACAGTCTTTCTGGCATTGTGATTTCCACTATCAATGTAAATATTGCAACAGGAAAAGGAAATTTTACAAAATGGAAGTGCCAGCTCTTAATTGAAGCACGTGCACCAAAGCTCTACAATGCAAATGTGTTTGCATTCAAAAAGTTGAAAAAAAAATTTAATCCTGTCTGACACAATAAGTAGGGATAAAAGCTAAGTTTTCTGCACCAGACATTGGTGCAGAAAATGCCTAGTGCAGATTACTGAAAACTCAGTAGTCCCAATTGCCTTAGCTAAAGACAAAAAGAACAACACAGAAAAAAAGAATTGAGCAAATTAAAGTGTCTCATTTCCAAATCAGGATCACAGTCACATTTGTTCTGAGATTTTGCTCAGTTCTTTATTTGTGTGCTGATTTTTTTTATCTCACCATATTATCTACATCCAAAGACCCTTGCATGTTAATAATCTCTAATGAAAACAAAATTGTTGAAGAATTTCTATTTGCATGTTGCATCAACATCTGGAATAAACAGTTAAAATTCAGGGGCTGTTACATGTAGAGACATGGCACAGCGAAGAACAGTGGAAACAGCAAAAACATATACCTTTTCAAACATGAAAAAGACATCTTGTCCAATATAATTTTGAAAGAATTCAAAGGACTATAGACACGCCATGGAAAATTTGAAGCATGTCCATTTATCCCGAGGAGCTTTGCTCAAACATGATCACATCAAGGGGATGTTTTGTTTTTCCTCTCCCAGTTTTCTCTGTACCCTGTTCTATTGGGAATTTATCTACTCCTCTTTACTCCTTCCTAAAAACAAAATCATATATTTGAAACATCTCAACATTTTCTATAGTAGCTAAGTATGCTGTGTGCCAAACTCAGTCTTGGCTGTAGAGAAAAGCAGCACCAGGAAACTATGTATTGAAAACAATAGATTTTCATACAAACCTCTGTAGTGAGAAGGACCAAACCCCCCAAAACGGAACTGGTCTAGACAAATTACTCTGGAAGCAGGACGAGTGGGCTAGGAGATGTTATTATCCCCACTGATACTAATGTTATTTTATTTTTTGAACAAGCATGAATGTGAATTCTGGATGTAATACAGAGGTTTCTTCTTCAGCAGCTTTAGTTAGCATGGTATAAGCAGTAACACTGTACCCCTTACACATAGCAAGGCTGCAGTTCATACACACAAGGGAATTTCAGAAAGAAGGTTAAATTCTGCAAATGCTCACTCCCAGGCTCACTGCCCACTACCTTGAGCAATGGCTGACTTAAAACCCCATTGACAGCAGCTTTCCACTGCACAATACCAAAGCTGACTCGAAGAACCAGGGCCAGCTGAGATAACCAAAGTCAGGCTGGACTAGCCTCAGGTTTTTGACAAGTGGCAAAATAAACAGAAGAAAAGGGGCCTAAAAAAAAACCACTACAGCCCACCATCTGCAGTAAGAAGAAGGTGCAGAGAAGCAGATGTTTGTCCTTGGGTAAAACCCACAGAAGTCACTGAAGCTCTACAACTGCATAGCCTTTATGTATTCATAGATAAACAAGCAGGGTCTGCAAGTGCTCTGCCTATATAGCCACTTGCAGCAGCTTGCAGGCTCCTAAGTTGGATCACCACTTCAGAGAAGAGCAGTACAGAGATGGTGGAGGGGGGACAGCTGGTAATCAGCAGGGAAAGAGCAGAAGGTGTCATAGAAACCAGTAAAAAAATATGTGCTTCATTTTAAAGCACTTCTTCTCTGACTGGTGAGATGGCCAAAATTTCACACATTGTGACAAAACTGATTCTTAATAAAAGGCTGATGACTTCATGTTGACTAGCTCCAGAGTTGAACATGCAAAAGGCTGGCATGAAACAGCACAGAAATATACATGGAACAGACAATCACCACTGACATCACTAGTGAAGCCATAGGACTTGCAATGAAAAAAAATTTCTGTCAGTTGGATGGGAAGTACCTCAAAGATAAGATACAGATTAAAGCATCATTAAAGGCAACATGTATTTTCAAATCTAAAGCTAATGACTATCACCTTAAAATAACAGCTGATGAAATGCACACTGTTCTTCTCTCCCACCCAATATAAACCATAAAAAAAAAAAGGTAAAACAAAAAAAAAGTCTATCAATCAATAAATTAATTTGGATCAACCGCAACAAGAAAAATTCAATGCAAAAATAGTGGAGCACTGGAGAGATGATCATTTGACACTTTAAACAAAGTCAACTTTTGTTGACTTTAAACAAGTCAACTTTAAAGTCAAACTAAACTTTTTCAGAAGCCCCTGAAAGAAGTAGCAAACCAAACTTGCACAAAATGTCCTTTTTTCCTGATCTCCCGCACTACACAAAAGAATATTCAGGTTAGCATTTTGGTTTTATAAGGATAAAAAAAGAAGCCCCTTTGCCCAGGGGAAATTTTTGCTTCCTCTTACCTGTGAGAGGTTTTGCAGAGAGTTTCGGATGTCATGTAGGACTCTGCGCAACTGCATTTCCACAGTGGAGGGTGGGTTGATGGCATGAGGTCGATGAGGATATCCAGAGTGCCTTGGAGAGAAGGGACAGCCGAAGGGGGAAAGCAAGGTGCCAAAGGAAGAACCGGAGATGCTCGGGACACTGTTGGTGCTCAGTGTCCTCACATGCTCGCAGAGTGGTCTGTCCTGCCACTCAGCAGGAAGGGAGTGGAGGGAGCATGTTGACTGGGACATGTGTGCTGGGCTGTGCAGTGGGCAGCTCTGTCCCCTGGTGGGACTGGGCTCCTTGGACAGCCTGCTGGGCCCAGCCTGGGGCATGTCTTTTTTGGAGGACGAAGGTGCAATGAACAGCGTGGATTTGCACACAGGCTGGCTGGCAGCTGCCTTACCCTCCTGTTTGTCATCCTCAGACGTCAGTTTCTCATCTTCCTCCACACGTGTATACTTGTAGGTGAAAGAAGGAGGGCCACACAGAGTCTCTTTTCCTGGAGTTAACTGGACATTCACAGAGGACACCACTTTCACTGGATTGAGTAATGCAGTTGGAAGAGATTGAGACCGCCTTAGAGGATAGCCCGATTCAGCAAACCATTGTCTCTGCTTCCTCAGGAGATCTTTTGACTTAAGGAAAGCGCGTCCGGCCCTGGAATCAGATGTGCTGATGATCCTCATCTGGGCTCTTTGCAAAGCAACATGAACCCTGTCCACAGACGACGGGGAGGAGCTGCCACCTTCCAGAGACTCCAGTGACCTGAGGATATGGTGCGTTTGGTACTGAGGAAACTCAAATGCACCGCTTTTGTCAAGATCACTTTCGTCACTGCCTTCCTCCAGCAGCTCCAATTCTTTTTGCTCACCAGAAACATCTTCCTCTTTAGACCTGACCTCTCCTGCAACAGTCTTTGACACATGAGATAACTTGCTTTCTCCTCCATGATTTTGTTCAGTTTCATAGTCACAAATTTTTTTATCATCTCTCCTTCTGTTTTCAGAATGCGTCTCTACCTTTCCTTTCTCTACTTGAGAGATATCATCCTCTTCATCTTCATCCTCCTCCTCCTCCTCTTCATCTTCTTCCTCCTCCTCAAACTTATTGAAACAGGGCAGCTCCTTGGCTATTGGTGTCTTCTGTTCCTCACTATGTGATGTCACGGTTGTCTCACTGTCACAGCTGTCAGCACTGCTTCCCATGCCTTGCAAAGACTCCTGAACCTAGGAAAGATTCAAGCCAGCAAATGGGTGAACATACCGGAGACTCAACTACTGCCTTCTCAGGAAGTCAGGCTAAGAGTCTAAGTCCATATTCATCAGGCATTATGGTAGAATAATCCAAAATGTGGTTAGTGTGCAGGAGAAACAGTGAAAGAGAACAAAGAAACCACAGTATCAAATAGGTTAGAAGCATATTGAAGTATGGCACCAAAAGGAGATGGTTTGGGGAAAGAAAAAAAAAAAAGGCAAACTATTCACACATTTTCTTAATTTGACAATAAACTCTTTATCACCAGAAGAATAGAAGTGGCAGCAGTAAAATGCTAGTATTTTAGGTAGCAATGACAAAGGGATATCAGAGTGGAGGTACTTGGTATGTCCCATATATAAAGGTTTGTGCTCAGCACTGAAATCAAGGGTGGTATTAGGGAATGCACACAGAGAAATGAGGAGAATTATGGATTGCAGTGAAACACCAAGAATGGGAAAAACAGTCTGCCTATATACTCAGCCTGTTTTAAGTCATAGAATTGTTTGAGACTGAGAATCTAACATTAGGCTGCTAATCTCCATTGAAGACTGAATCCAGCACTTTTACCTCATTCTCCCTTCCTTTTTCCTAATACATCTTTCCCTTCTTATTCTAAATTACAGTTTAAATTCCTTATTGCAGGAGGATGCACTTCCCTATGTGCTTGATCAGAGCATAGGTATAAAGGAGCTGATAATTTAATAGGGAACAAATGGCAGGTAAAGCATCCATGAGAAAGGAAAAAAAACAGTCTATGGATTGCAAAGCATATTCCTTAGGCCAGCCTGATTGACTGGTATATTTAGAAGTGGACACATTTTCATAAGATACATAGTATAAAGTACAGTCTTGGAAATTTACTGTAGTTGACACATTAACTAGAAATTTAGAGAAGCTTTTCCCATCTCCAACTTCTGCAGTTCTCTCTGCTGTTAGGATACTGTTAGTTCCTTCTAGAGACAATATTTATGGTGTCTGTTGCACAATACTTCCATCTCCAACCATCTAAAAGAGAATTTCAGTCACGAAGGTCATCATTGTAAGTATGTGCTTAGCATTGCACTCACTGACATAGCCACAAATTAGTATTAAAGACTGTACAGGTTCAGATACTGTTCAAGTCAAAGGTATTAAAAGAACAAAAGACTGTAATGTCTAGGTGAAATTAGGTGTGCTACAAGCATGTGTATCTGTCTCTCTAATTCTTCATCGCATTGTTTATTTAAAAGTTAGACAAACAAAAATTCAAGTACTTGGAGATTTTTTCTAACTTTGGTAACATGAAACTCCACTGAAAAACATCCCAAAATCTCCCCTAAAAAACTTTATTTTGGCTGTCAGGGATGAAAGGAAATATGAATCCAGTTTGTCGGTTGTCTCATGAGTTTCAGTTTTTTTCTCAGAGGAATGCTATGGCTGCTAGAGTCAATTACTTAACAGTAGATGGCACTAACTTACCATACCACCCCTCTGCATCCCCTTCATCTTCTTTTCACAGGTTCTCTTCACTAGCTGCCAAGTTCTATTTTTCCCTAGTCTCATTATTCATCTGTATTTTCTAAATTCAGCTCAGTACTTGGTCTGAATAAAGCAGTGACAGTGGCAGAAGAAAGCCTAGCAACTCCATGGCACAAATCTCATGCAGTCTCAATACATCTTTTCAAAACAGCATAATAGAAAACAGAGAAATCTCATTGCTTTGCAACCAACACAAACAAACTCCACTAATCTTCCAGTGAAGAGGCATTTAGTTGCAGCACACTTTTAATGGACTCTTAATCAGGTTGTAACCAATATAAAGATCAGGAGTGACCAGCTCTAGTCTGAGACTCCTTCTAACATGCCTGTCGACTTCAGTGTAGTCCTAGTTTAGTAGAGAGTAGAACCAGTATCTCGGATTATTATGCTCATTACAGAAACTCATGCTCATGATCTCCTTTATTCATTCTGTTGCTCGTGGTAAGTGTAAGTTGATGTTTATGGGAGACACAAAGACTAGCGCTGTCTTGGCTTCCATTTTGGTACTCAGCTGACAAAGACTAAACAGAAAAGCACATAATACCAGTACCAAAACTGAAAAGCAAACTTTGGTGGATAGGGAGGACTGGAACCTCCTCCTATAAGTGCCAAACATCTTTTAAAATCTGTTTGGTGTGCCACTAGGAAAGTCACTGTAGGGTAAAAAAATTCAGCAGCTGGAAACCACAGAAATGAAGTTACTAGTGATACCCAAACTCCCATCATTATGTTCTCTGGACTACCGTTTAGGTCCCAGACAACCACCCAATGGCCTTGAGGCCAGGATCCATCTCGGAGTTTTCTCTGTCTGATTGACAAGCCAACCAAACCGTGGTTATTACTGTGTGAATGTTTTAAAAGAGGCAGAGAACACCTCTCTTAACTATCAGGTACAATGCTGAGCAAATGTGTGTATGCACAGTCTCAAAAGCACCTGGCTGAACAAAAGCCTCCCTTAAGACCTGAGAGCTCTGGTCAGTGTCACTGCAAATTCCAGGACCGAGATCAAAGGAACTGGAACACGAAAGAATGTGGGAGCTTAAGATCAACTAAATATTAGAATACCTTCACAGCAAAGTTAGTATGAAATTGTTTTCACTTTCTGTCAGCTGCTAGCTAAAAAAATAGAGAAGTATGTAAAAAAAAATTAGTGGGAATGCAAAAATGATACAAGAAATGAAATGATCACCAGAAAAGCTATATTCTTTCATTACCTTAATCTCTACTCACTTCACTCATGAGAGGAATGGACTGCAATTCTGGAGCCTCAGCCAGTGACAAAAGATATACCAGAAACAGCATACAGGAAATACTGAATTTAGAGCTTATTCCATGCCCAAGTATACTCTGACTCTCCTATCAGAAAGGTTTCAAAATTTTAACACAGTGTAAGGGACTCAGCAGATCCAGTTCTGAAAATGAGAAGCTTTATCAGGACTGGGACTGATAGTCATGATCAAAGAAGTCAAACACTGGTATCCTTCCTTCCCTCCCCAGGTCTCTGCTGTACCATAATAATCGGTAATATTTCAACCACAATATCGGAAACTCACCTGAACCTGATTAAACGGAGAACAGTCTGTGGAAGAATCCTCAGCGAAGCCACTGCTATCCGAGTGCTGACTAGCAGTCCGTAACAGCTGATCTGCTTAAAACAAAGCAAAACCCAACTGTAGTTCATTTACAGATCATAATCATCTAAGCCCAGTCACATTCAATGCATGTTTTCCTTTTACATCAAAGTAACACAAGTAGATAGCACAATTCCTTTTCAAATTCTACTTTGAACAATTCAGAAAAACAACCTGTTCATTTCAATCATACAGAGTGCAAAACCTTTCCTGCAAAGCTCTACTTGTGACTTCAAGCAGTAGTGGAAGAGGAAACTTTTTTTTTTTTACATTTTTCTTTCCTGTGTTGTGGAAAAACCCCACTCCGCTGATGTTGCCACTGCTGCAGTTTTCCTTCCACAAAACTGAATCACTGGTTAACTTGCATGCATTCAGTGGAACAGCTGCTTTTGTATTGACATGTACAGATTTGCCACCCCTCCTGATCAGAGTGATAAAGGAGCTCACTCGCCTCCTGCCAGCCCACACCATCCCATGCATCCAGAGGAGCAGAACTAGACAAGCAGAAAGAGCAATGCACAGGACTGAGAACTGCTAGAGATGGTCCCTCACTGGTTTAGTGGACAAATACAAAACATCTCTAACACATCACCTGGCAATCTGACAAAGCACATTCCCAGCACTCATTCTGTACAATAGAGATAAGATACTTCTGCTTGCTCCTTTCTACTTACATTAGGAGAGTGTCTAAATAGCCTAAAGAGACTCCAAAATCCTCAGTGACACCCAGGAGTGGTGTCCTGTGGTGCAAGCCCTACACCACAGAGCTCCTTGGCCAGGAGATCTCAGTAAGCTCCACAGTATTGCGTAGCATGACAGTACATTGTTCTCCACTGGACACAGGAGGCACTTCTCATATCCAGGATTTACCTCGCACCACCATGACCATCTTGCTCAGCCAGATGGCAGCCTGGGCAACAACCACATCTCACCTCTAGTCCTCACCTTGGGTATGGGATGAGACCGCAGCGGCCTTTAGCCCCCACACCCTGCCACCTCCTTGCCCCAACGCAGAAGCTTGCTGCTCTGCTCTCAGCGGCTGAACACAGAATTTTGCCCCGCATTCCTTCCACCACTTAACTGTCATCATATAATTAATCCCAGTTCACAGCTCAATGCATTGGAATGTATTATGAAAACTGTTTTGAAACTGTTGGATATTCAAAACTAATTTTTTTTTATATATTAATTTTGATGAACATTTCACTAATGCAGAAATAAAAGCCTGCATAGGCACAGAAGCTGGTGAACAACAGGATAGGGAAACTGCCCTTTAAACTTCTTCATCAACGATTTCATACAGTTTTTAGGGAGTGCCTTTCGAATTGTGCTGCTACTCTGTTATCATGGTAGCCACAATATCCTGCAATGATAAACAACTTTTTTTACCACAAGGCAGACATCCCCACCCAGCTCCCAGTAAAGACAATAGAGATTACTTCACTTAGAACTGGCCTGGCTCTTAGCGAGCACCCAATACAATTAACACTGCTGAAAGAGCGTGCCGTGAGCAGGTTGCTGCTACAGCTGGGTCTGGTGGGAAGCTGTCACTTTCTCAGAGGTGAATAGTTGTGTATTTTAGCCTCCTGTCTGTTTCTTTTCCCATTTGGTGAATTTTAATTTAAAAGGGAAAAGCACTACTCCTGAAAGCCTTAGCTACAGAGGAGAGATACCAAACAGTTCAGATAAAGCAATTAACCACTGTGTGTACTTGCAGCTGGTTTCATGTGCATGAAATTTATTACTGATTACTGACCTGCCTTTCTATTTCCTTCTCAGTCATACATATATACATACATATATATAAATATATACATATATAAACATACGTAGCTGAGAAGGAAATGTTATATATATGTATGTCTCCCCAGATCAATTCTTACTCTCCTGGGAGACAGTACTAAAGTCAAAATCAGTGCTTTAGATCATTTTCTATGGGGCTTGTAATTTAAGCACATGCTTTGACAGCCTCACATGACAGATACACGACAGTTCAGTGGTCAGTCTAGACCAGAGGCACTCATACCTGCCTCATCATCTTTATCCCTGGCAAGAGATTAGCACTGCACAAACAGATTCAAACTGCCTTGATGCCACCTAAAGATACATTCCCTTAACGTAGACATCCAAACCTGTTGCAAAGGTGCTAGGATGGTTTTTGAACATTTTAAAGCAAATCAGAGAAGACATTTTTTGTAAGTATGAGTAGTCTTCTTCTACCATACCTTACCTTTGCTTCATGCACATTCTCAGAATTCTCCACTATACCACTACCATGTAAATGCAGTAAAAACTTTTAACAAACAGGAATCTCTACCACTTTGGTAGTGAAATGATAAGGTTTGGCTCTGTAAAGATTAGAAATATCAACTATTACATTGGGATATACTGATACAGAACAGTATCCACCCTTCTTGTCAACTGCTGATCCAGATGTACAACCTGCTCCACAGCACTTGGATGTCTCTCAGATTCAAGCACATGAGGGGAAAGCATTAAAAAAATTTTAAAAAAACATACCAAATTACATTCAGATCTTGGTTAAAATGCCTCCTGGCAACAGAGAGTCTTAAGACAAAGAGGAGGTGATCAGACACGGCTCCCCTCTCTTCACCCTGAATTCAGCACCAAAGGCTGGTATATAATAATACACTTCTCTCTAGAAGTATAATAAGGAAAGCGTGGGAAAAGGAACCATCCAAGGTGAACAAAAAGAGAAGGAACAATCAAACTCATGTCCCAGTTAAACTGAGCACAAGATGAAAATGCCCCTTGGATGATTGTTTTAAGCTGTATAAAACATTAAAATATTTTTAGGCACAGAATACATGCCAGAGAAATGTGGGTATTCAGAAATATAGCAAATAAGCTGACAAAGCTCTAAACAGAAACAGATGATGAAGAAACAGGTCTGTGGTTTACAAAACATGAAAGCACAGATTAATCAGAGAATCATTATCAAACAATGAAATAATTCATCTATTGTAAAATAATATTCAGCTACCATTGGACTGACAACGTCACAGATCCAAACATTCCTATCAAATACTTGTCTTGCATGTTCTGTGCCACTCTACTGCTGATGTAGATGAGGAGGAGAAATACATGGAAACCATCTGTGAAGCTCTAGTAACATCTACGTTTCTTGTATTTGCAGCATTGGTAAAGCTCTAATGCATTCTGTTTTTCATGAGATTATTAATAAATTGACACTCCCAATTTAGCTATGAAGTATTCCGTTCCAAGATTAAAGTCCTGCTGCAACCGAGGCTTACGTGTTCCTTAAAAAAAACAATCCATGAGCAAAAAGATATCTACATTTGAGGTTTGCAACAGCAAAGAACAGAATGCCAGTTTGGGGCATAATGGATAAACTAGTTCAGTTCAGCACCATTTAGATGACAATCTAAAAAGTACATCAAGCTAGTACATCAATATGATCCAGAATTCTTTGTATCCCCTGTAACGTGTTTAACAGAGACACTACTACATACAGCAAAACAATCATTTGGAAGCCACTTCGAAAAAATATGCTTACCATTCATAAACAAAGCTAATCTGAAATGAGAAACATGCGCTAATGGGGAGTCTAAGCCGCAGTATCCTTAGTGCTGTTCAAACATATGTTAATAATCTCCAGACTACTTCAGTAGTGAAGAATTTCTTTTAACTCATATACTTCATATCTTATTATAGACCCTCTTAAAATGTCTTCCAAACTGCTGTAAATGTCAGAGAAAGCATCCACAGCCCTCTGTGTAGAAGTAAAATGACACTGCAAGGTTTGTAGCATTCTGTACTGAACAGCACTAACCCTGCTAATCAACACAGAAGCACCCCTATGGGGGGGGGGGCATAAACTTATTCCGACACAGGAAATAATTATCTGTAATGAAGTTTCATGTTTCACAGATGGGTGCTTATGTACAGTACAGCCAATATCACTGGAAGTGGTGAGTCTGTATGAGAATCATCAGCTGAAATCACATTGTAGCAGAAGACCAGTGCTCGAGTTTCACACTGATCCCACCTCTAGTGACTGCTTGCGAGAGCAGAATTACTCATTCAGACAACAGCCAGCATTTTCAAAGAGTGATCATTGACATTGGATGCCTTCAAATTTGGTGAGCACCTGCTCTCTGAGAAAACAAAACTCTATACTGTTCATGTGGAACAACCTGCAAAAAAACTAACAATTTTAAAGTTTCAGGTAATTTCCCCACCAAATGCTTTACTTCTGGGCAATTTCACTGTGACCTGTATATAACAACGTTGTCCACTTTCCACATCTTCCAGGTGAAATAAAAAATTGGTCCCAGACTGATTTTTAGCAAACATGCAAGCTTGCCATCAGCACTGACATCCATGTGAGATAAGTCATCTGAGAACTCTAGGCAATACTGGCACAAGGACAAACTGTCATGGCTAATCTTTGTCAAGTGCATTCAGAAATGGGTGGGATACACTAGCTGGGAGACCATAGTCAGCATGCCCTGCTCCTGTCAAACTGGAGAGCCACTGCTAGAACTGCTAGGTACCTTCCAGCAGGTATACACAGGATCACCTAATTTTTTTGTTTGCACAGAGGAAGAAGAGGGTAATATAGCTACTGGGGACCAAAACCACAAAACTAGCTTCTAAGAAGAAGAAAATATATATATATATTTTTTCTACTCCTTGACAGAAGCTCCTAGTTCCATAAGTCACCTTTCTCTGAAAAACTATTTCTATAACTGCCAAGGCCAGGCAAATAAGAGACCTGACCTGTAAAGAGTGTGTCTCTGCCATGTTGCCTGCACTAACCTATTACCCAGGGGCTTCATCCAAGGCCAAACAATTGCCTGAAAGCATGAAACCATGAACTTTAAAATACAGCCAAGTGGGAACTGCCGGGAACAGTCAGAAACACAGTTTCTGATGGCCCTTCCTTCTGGTCTGTACTCGTAACAGAGGAAGACTTGCAAGTACAATGCTGTGATGTACAAAAAACTGCTGAATTTGTAGCACAAGCTATTCCTAACAGCCAGTCGTTAACCTTCAGCACTTAGTCTAGAGTATGCTCAACCATGCTAATGTAATTCAGCTGACAGTTCACAAGACTGTCAGTTCATTTATGAAAAGGCAAATAAGATGATCTCTGTGCCTTAAGACAGGTTTCTGGGCCTCTCTTTAGCATCTTACATAGATAGCTAATCATCTTTCACCAAGAAATTGCATCAAAGCTAGGCATCTCGCTAAACACGACAAGCTCTAGCTCTTTAATTACACATATCAGCTGGAGAACAGACTTCATTTTCCAACTTCATGTGAAGGCCAGTAACAATCACAAAATTAATTTAAACATCAGCCTTGTCCCTCTCCCAAGCCATAAAATATAAATAATAATTTGAGATGAAAGCACAGACTACGTGAGCCACAAGAGCCAGTGCATTTTGTCACACCATGGAATATGATTTCAATGTGGGTGCAGAGAGACTAGTCTTCTCTGCAGCCAGCCTTCAGATGGAGCAGTAGCACATAGGCAAAAGCTGGACATATCATGCAATTTGGGTTTAAAACAATATAATTTTAGTTTAAATAGGTATCTTAAATTACAGGATTTGCTAGGGAAAAAAAAAATCCCATACAATTTGAATTAACATTTCAGTTTCTCTGAGCTACCATCAATGGCACAAAAGTGAAAACAGGCAGTGAGGTTACAGCACTGTCATCTTGCCTGTAATTTGGTTGCCACTTTGCAGTAACGTTCTGTGATTTACCTGAAAAGGAAACCCAGATCCTTCTTCTCTTCTACAGAGAAGACAAACTTTAGAAGTTTCAGATTTCAGCATTTCAGAATGGGAAGGACTCTCAGCACACTGCTCTCTCCTCAGAGCTGATGTCTACTCACCTTTCCTTGACTTGGTCACTGACAGCTGGTGAGAAGCTGGAACGTGTGGTAGATCCCCCTCTGTACTCTGGATCTGTAGAGAAGAGGAGATGAATATTTTGTCAGGCCAACTGGAGTATGTTCTTGTGCTACTCCAGACTTCACTATGGTACTGCTTGCAGAAATACTTCTTGTGTCTTCCAGTACAAAACAGGACGACAACGTATGCAGAGCCATGCAGATTTCAGCTGAGAAACTTAAACTACATGAAAATTAATCCTATTACTTAATCACTTTGTGAAACAGCCTTATTAAGAAAGCATTTCTTAGACAACTTTTCAAATGATGAAAAGAATATGCCTAAAATCTCAACAGGAAGGCCTTTGTTTAGTTCAAAAGCTATAATACATTTTCTGTTTTGGGTGCAACAGAAAGAATCCTGATGGTTCACATGCAAGTCTACATGCACAAAACCCCCAACCCAACTACCCTCTAACCCTCCCCTCTAATGGGCTGCCTGCCTAATTTCAACATTACCAAATAATGAAATTTTCATTTCCAGTTTTAATAAAACTAAAAATGCAAAATCAGCATAGTAATGGTTTTAAGCCCAAATTAATATTTGGTTAAAGAAGAACCTCTATTTGCATTGATATCATGTGTATAGTAGCCACAAGGGTGCATTTTCTCAGTTACAGGGGTTTTGAGAAGTACTCAGCCTGAACTTTTCACCGTTCATAAGTGAACAGCATTACTCTTACACAATACATTGGGAGACTTCTATTCCTTCAGGAAACGAAGGCTGTATTTAAGGGGTAAATGATTATTTTACCCAAATGCTGGGGAGCATAGAAAGGGTTCACCATTTAAGTTTAGGAATAGTATCTTTTTTTTTTTTAATTAAAACAAACAAACAAACAAACAACAACAACAACAACAAAAAACAGGAACAGCAAGTAATCTTACAAGCCCTTTGATTGGACTGGCCTTCCAGGAAAGATGTCTCGATTTTCTTAAACCTCCCAGTTTCCAATGGCTAAATTTGCCACCTCCAAACCGCCAAGCCTCTTCTCATCTAAATACCTTCCACCTCCTGTCCCTGGCTGGGAGACAGCATCCCGGCCGTGTCGTGGTGCAGCTAGACAACCGCACAGAAGTACTCCCCTCTCCTCCTGTCCCTTCAGCCAATATCGACGCTGATAAACGACCTTCGTGCTTCTAATTGGCCATCTCAGGAGAGGGAGCTTGGGGGAAATCCTGCCCTGACTCACTCCCGCACCAGCTATCTTCACAGTAACAGACTTCCTAACAGCGCTCGAACCTCCAAGGCATTCGTCGGCATGCAAAGAGCTTCCTTGATATATCTGTCATCTTTCTTACGCATATGAATGCACTCCAAACCAAGCTGAGAAAATGGTGGGAGGAGTTATTTTCACTGTTTCTAATACAGTTTATTGTTCGTTAGACCCTGCTTAGAGATGAACAAAAATAAAATCAAGCTGCCAGGTATTGTTCTAAAGTTTCTTTAATAAAACCAAATCCCTCCTGCCAGGGATCTGAAGGCAGTTGATATGTATATATTAGATTGCGTAAACAAAATTTACCATAACTCCATCCCACACCACGTGTCTTTGTGCCAAAACAGCTGTGTTTATGTACTGGCATCATTGCAGTGTGTCAACCAAAACTTTGCAAATGCATTGCATTTGGTTTGTGCAGAATTTGGTAAGCCTTCTTCCTTTCATAACCCTTTACAGTCTAACTTACTCTGACAGAAAATTCCGTGGGTTTTTTTTGTTGTTGTGGCTGTTTTGTTTTAAAGTTGTTTCAACTTTGCCTAAGAGTGCCAAAATACAGATTTCTTCTTTGGGACATATAAAACAAGTCCAACTATCGAGAATGCAGCAAAACGCATTGTCACTCAGACCCCTCCCATTGTGCCAACACAAACATCTGTACACAACAAACTGGATCAAGAAAATTATGCAGCTGAAAACTAAGCCAGGAAAAATAAATAAATCAAAATACACTGGGTTTCTTTTCCTCCCCTCAGCTGGATCAGTCCTTTGTTCTTGTTCAGTAGATGGCCACACAACATGTGGGTGATGGCACACAGGCTCAAACAAATAGCAGGAACTCCAAGAGGCTAGATTACCTCTTTCCACTCAGTGAGTGCCTTCAGCTACAACATCAGTTGATCTAGAAGAGACCCAAAAGCCTGCAGTGCCAACACAGCACTAGGCAGTATCTGCTAAATTGTCACTTTGTAAAACTCAAAGTTTTCTATTTGCCTGTTTTCTTCACTCATTTCAGCACAGAAATCACCACCCTTCATTTTACATATCTATTTCACATAAATGAAAAAGTTAACTGCTGGATTGTTATCAACAGCCACTTCAAAATGTGTCCACAAAACCCTCTGCTAATTTAAGAGAGCTATTGCAATCCAAGGTGTGAGTCAATGCAAAAATTAAAAATAAAAAAAATAAAAAATGCTTTTTTGAATTTGTAGGCTGCACATTTACTAGCCTAATAAACAAATTACTTACAGGAATCTGTGAATTAGAATCCCTTTGGGACAATAATCAATCAAAAAAATGGATAAATGCATACTTTTAGTCAACATTAAATAATGTTAGCAATTTACAAAGGCTTTTATATATACAAAGCCTAACCTAGATCTATTTCTACACGAAAAGATTGTTTAAGAATGGAAAAGTTCCTAGCAGGTTTTGCCAGTGACTACAATTACCCAAGCCTGATGAAAAGAAGAACGAGAACATTCATTCTGACTCTCAGGAACAACAACGACATCATCATCAACATTATTTCAACAAGAGGATCAATTAGCGCAGCCTACCAACAGAAAGTGACAACTGTCCTATCATTCAGAGAATGTAAAGCATTCCTGGAGAAAACACTGTCAACTGCACAGGAGGGAACATTCCTCTGCTGGCAGCCAGCAAGTTATGTAAACTGTATGCAAAAACAAAGTCATATATTTCCACCTACCTCTTCCATCTCGAAGGAGTCTTTCTGCTGAAGCATTAGATTCATTATGGAGGGGTTTGTGAGGGGAGTGCAGGGCTCTCGACCTGGCGATGCCACAGGCAGCCTTTGTGTCGGGGCTCCGCATTCAGACGCGCTGCTGTTGGACGTGTTGGAACTGCTGCTGAGGTTGGAAGAGTCCAAAAGACCAGATTCTTCACACAGTCTGTCCTGGGGGGTTGCCAGCCTGCTGTTTTGCACATCTTCTGCAGGCACAGTATTCTCTTGCTTATCATCAGTTCCAGCAGGCAGGTTTGCAGGTCTGTGAGTGTCTGTAGCATTCGTCTGACTACTGGCTATCTCCTCCTTTACAGTAGCCAGAAAAGAGGGAGAGTCTTTCTTTTTAGAGTATTTTGGTAATTTAGATTCATTTTTAGCATCATTTTCCTCACTCCCTGGTTCAGCTGGGCTCTTCCCTTTTTCAACAGGTGAAGGTGTAGAACAGCTGCTGCTTTCGGCCTGCTGTGCACCGCACAGATTGAGCTTAGACAAAGTCTTCATTAACCGACTGGCTGTATTGCTGCGATTTAAAGGGGGAGGGCTGGATGCTTCTTTGCTGGAAGACACTGAATTCATACTGCCGATTTTCTGCAAAGGAGTCCCAGAGACTTGAGAATACAAAGAGGAAAAAGCATTGGCCACAGTAGTAAGCACTTCAATCTGGCGAAAACGACCTGCACGAGAACAAAATATAAGGCAGGGTTTAAGAGGACCTTTGGTGTCATCACAGCTCAGAATTGTTGATCCATCTCTACATGATTGTTCTTTTCTTCATATCTGAAGAGGGAATTTTCATCATAACTTGTGCCCACCCATCCCAACGAATCTCCCTCTACTTATATCAAGGGCCCCAGACATAGACTGAACGCTGTCTAGTCCTGTAACCTGAAAGCGATACCACACAGTACAAAGAAATGGAAGAAAAACTTTGCAAGAGTGTTTGGTAAATACACAAAGAGAACAGCGTGGAAAGCCTTCACAAAGTAAAAGAGGGACATGGGTATGCAATTGCAAGTTAATTTACAAAGTGCTGGCAGGAAAAGTGTTACTTGGATTGCTCTGTCCATCTACAAATACAACAGGACATTTCAGCTATGCCCTCATTTCAGAAATGCTCATTCCTGACCTCACAAAGCTCCTGTCCAAGTCAATAGCAATACTGGCAGATTTCAAGAACTACAGAACTAGGTCACTGCTGACAGCTTTCAAAAATCCTACCCGGATACTGAAGAACACATGAAAACGACGGGTAGAGCTATTCATTTCAGTGCTCTAAATAGACAAAAGAAGACAAGCTTGGCAGAAAGAGACAGGAATGATACAAAACAGAAGGCAATGTACACCTTACAGGATGCCTTTCATTTCTCTTCCCACCTATAGATCTCTTTCCTTCACCCCAAGGTGTAAAACACTGATGGTCACCTCTTGCCACATTTAAAACCAAGCAAGAGTCTCATTACAGATTCTGAATGGAATCTGGCCTTTAGACTGTACAGAGGGGTTGCCAGAACACTAGATATAAGACCTTCTTTTGAGATTGTTTACATAGTTAAAAAAAAATTAAAAATAATCTTTGCTTCAAAAACATACTTACTCGTCAAAGCAAAATTTGGATTTTCCACTTCCATGCGCTGCATTTGGGCATTCAAAAACACTTTGATATCTATCCCTCTGGCAAATGATGATGAATTAAAAAATCTTGCTGGAATTTTTGAAGCTATATCTGGTTCATCTCTTCCAAATCCAAGGTTATAGAGCACTTCTTCAGGATCTTCCTCATAAAGCTCCAGTAATTCAGAAACACTAGACAAATGACAAGATGTTTACTGTCTATGTCTCTCCTTTTAGGACACAGTGCCTTCTGTCCAGCTACTAGTTCAGACCACTAGCCAGCTTTGTCTATTGAACTTTTGACTCCTACAGCTCAGTCTACTTTAGGAAATAATTTTGGAGATATCTGCATCTGAAAATTTGGTTCACGCCACCAGAGACATCAGCCCAGACACATCTCAGATCCAATCCTATTATTTATAAGTCAGCCCTTACTCTGCAGAGCTCCAATTTTAAAATGTCATTAAGATTTCAAACATTTCTAAGGCTTAGGCCCATCCGTAAGTACTTACTGCAAACCACAACTGAAAACAAATAGCAGTTTTTCAAGCAATCAAATGAAAATTCCCTTCTCAGCTACTAAATGCAACAATGCATATAAATCAAGCCAAATCCATTTAACTTAGGAACACAAGAAGTAAGTTTTGCCAGCAAAACAGAGCCAAATTCCACTGAACTGTGCCATGACCTTCAAAGCATAGCACTCTTTTACCTTGAAACAGTTGCACTGCTTTTTCCAGAGCCGGTGGAGTTCATACTTCTCCCCTTCTGGTGGAACTGAAGTCTCCTCTCCTTCGCCAGCATACCATTGCTGTCAACACAAATGAACAAGACGACTGCGATAAACCCATTTTGTTCAGGGATTTGATTCTCTGTCTCAGAGTACAGCTAAGTCTCCAATGCCGCTGAATTTCTCTTTCCCCATTCAGCGTTATCTGGTTTATATTAGCCATGTCACTTATTGAAATACAGTAACAAAAGTGAACCCTGGGACGCCTCAGCAAAAGCGTGCGTAGACTCTAAGCTTTGAAGGCAAATGCAAGCTGAGAAAACAAATCTCTGATCTCCCCTGGCCGCCCCACCCTCCCCGATCCCACCCTCCTCCAGCGAGGAAGCCCGGCCTCGGGCAAGCCCCCTGCCCTGCCCACCCCTGCCCATCCGCGCTGCCTCCTCCGGCCAGACCACCCGGCCATGCCGCAGCCCTCCCGCACCCTTGGCTGCACCCGGCGGGCGGCTGGGGGACGTGAAGAGGCTTCAGGCTGGAGGAAATGGAGCAAGACAAGCTCCAAGAGGGACTGCGGGCCAGTTTCTTTCCCAATCCCAAGCTATTTCCTTCCTGTAGCTGGAGAAGCCTCCTCAGAGTCAGCTGGTACCTCGGGCTCAGACATACTGTTACTTACTCCTAGGGACAAACCACCCAAGGGTGAATTTTACCATGCAAATCCTAGTGCACACATGCAGCAGAACAACCACTAAGAAACCAAAGGTGAAGAGGATTCACCTAAGAGCACATTTACAGAGTCTGGCTCAGAAGGAGCAGTGAGGATGCTGCCCGCAAAGGCTGTGCTGGTGTTTGCTGGAGTCCCAGCAGGGGTTTAGTTGCAGTACATTTCATTCAGAAGCTATCCCTATAAAGCAGAAGCCTCTCCTCTCTAAGTCTTTTTTCCCTACTCCCAGAGGACACCTGCTCTGAAAGGTAAAACCAGTTTTCCCTTGTAGTTTCTGAAATGGTGAGGAATCAGTGAGCCAAAGAAGGTAAGTCATACTATAGTTATACTCAGAAGATTCACTCTTTCTCTGTTCCACCCTCCACCCCCCCCCATCACCCCAAAATACTACTTCAGGTCTGCTAGAAGAATTAAAACCTACATTTTTTTCTGCATTTCATATTGCCTATTTCTGTGCTATCTGGATTTTCTCTCTCCCTCCCACATAGACTGACAGGACCAGAACAGCTTTAGCTCCGAGATAGCCTATATGACTTACACTGCACCCTCTCCCTCTCTCCCTCCAATATAAATATTTCTCTGAAGTAAACAAACAAGAAAAAGAGACGTTTACCATGTTTCCATTTGGGTATCACTCCGTAGATGATTAGCTGTAGAGAAACAAGAAGTCATTATGCACAAACCTCTTCACAATTACACTACCCACAACAAACATGAAAAAGTAGCCAACGAGCTCTTCTATGAATACCCCCGCATATGTCAGATTTTTCTCTTTCTGTATAAATGATTGTCAAGTGTTCCTAGTTTACAGCTGATATAAAGACAATCTGGTTTATTCAGGCTTTGTCTAAAATAAAATCTCACATGGACTGATGTTTACTTGCTGTAATGAATCATACTAAGTTGAAGTTTTACGTGCAGTATGTTGGTAATTGTTATATAAACAGACAATTTATTGCTTTGCAGTTGAAGACATGATTACCAGCTGAAGGGTTTGTCACAGGCAGGAAGGGGGAGGAGGAGGAGATGCAGTCATGTGGGGATTGCTCAGCCAGAAAGAGAAGAGCAGTTGGTGCCCATGGCCAGGTACTGAGACCATGTGTGTGTCTTTAAACCAGCACCGTTAACACGTGGCGGGGGCCAGGCCCCCACTCTCCGAGCTGGGCAATCCATGAACAAAAGCCACGCCGAGCCCTTGTGGCGCTGATGGGACCTGTCACCGCATGGGGAGCCGAGATGACTCTTGAGGGAGGCCAGCCGCCAGATGCCAGGCACCTGGTCACCAGCCTCCTGCGCAGAACTCGGCCCTTCTGAAGCTGCAGCAGCTCAGCTCCACATGTGAGCACCCCAGGCAGCATTATTCTTCTAGAACATCAACACCCTGTCAAACCAGAGAGTTGAGCCCCAGCCTTAAGTTATGAGTTCCCCTGAAGAGGCGACTCAACATTAACAAACTCGCCACAGAAGACAGGCGAGGAGTGCACATATGTCATAGCAACCCTCGGAATCAGCTATGGAAAGAGCAAAGGTATGTCAGATGCTGCCAGGAAAACCCTGCATCTAAACTCGCTGTGCCTCCGAGGGAAATGTCAGCAACAGGGAGTAAAACACGGAAACCTTACAACCTCTCGCTTCAGAGACATCACAAAGGAACTTAAATGTAGATAAAATGCAGAAGATGCATCTTTTTTTTTCTTTTTTTCTTTAAATATCCTTGCAAATAATATGAAAGCAAGCCCATCTACATGGATTAATCATTGACTAGTTCTAGCTGCTGAACCATGGGTTTTAACAGCTCAGCAGGGTGCTAGGGTTGCAGGACCCTGTCCGATGCCCTCCGTGCCATTCTCACAAGGCTCTGGCTTGTCTCTGGGTTCCGGCAGCCAGGGATGCACAAGAGCAGGCCATTCATACCAGCCAAAAACAGGCTGTCTGTATGACAGGGCACACGGCACTGCTCCAGGCAGCTCTGCCATCCGGTTGTTCTCTGACAGAAGCCAAGCCCTGCAGAAACATCCATGTCCTTACACATGGAAATGAACCAGCAATTCTAGCACTGAGACCCTGGTCATCTTAAAAGGAGGGAAATGACCCTCTGCTCCCCAAGAACAGAAATCCTTGAGAATGACGAGGGGAAAAATTGAAATTAAAAAGCGACATGATTTTCTAAAATGTACCGACCCTCGAATTCTTAGTCATGTGCTCAGAGCTTGGATGACTGTTACAAAGAAACTTTTCCTATTTTCATACTTTGTACTGCAGGCAATCTAACAAGAGGAAAAGACTGTCAGAAAAAAAAATACTATTTAACGTATCACAGTAAGCGAGTAATTTACTGCTTCTCCATCATTATCAGATCAACTGTTTTCCTCAGAAGTCTTGAGTCTTTAAAAATTAAAGATATTTCCTTCTCCAGGCCCTACCCCACCACTTCAACATCACTGGCAAGACAGCTGTGGACAAAAGGGCTTTCTATTACACAAGTTCTGACACTTTTTAAAAGTTGTAGTTCAATAAACACTGAAAGCTGAAGGCTGTTTTTCAATTTATTTATTTTTAACTGATAACAGATACGGTCTTATAGCTCCTATCCTGCAGATAGCACCGAGACCCAGTTTGAGAGACTATTTTGTGCTATTTTATTTCAGGAATCTACTGTTGGAAGTTTTTTGTTTGTTTGTTTGTGGACACCTCTACCCCATGATGAACAGAGTAAACTACTGAGAGAGGCTAAAACAAACAAGACCAGCATGAACAGCTACATCTTCTTCCCTTTAAAAAAGGGAAGAGAAAGAAAAGGAAAGCAGCTAGCAACAGCAGAGTATATAACATGGCTGATCTGAAGTACTTACTCAGCTTTGGCATTTTTCATTTTTAAAAGCACTTAACTGTTAATGAGTTTGCCTCCCGGCTGACAGAATTTCATTCCTCCTTTCAAAAGCCCACATTTGCCACTCCCAAGGGATTCAGTGGAAGTGGAGCATGCACAACTGCCAAGAGTAACCTATGGACTAGACAAACGATTAGGGGAAAACACTTTCACACAGCTCCAGTAAGTATTCTGGGCTGGGCTGCAGCTGTAGGCATTAGCATGTGAGGGCAGAAGAGAATTCAGGGCTGACTCTGACCTTCAGGTTAGACCAGCATGTTTAACAAAGGCAATATTCTAATAAACTCAAAAACCAAACCTAATTGCATTTTCCTACGTGCTCCATTCTGGTTTTCTAGCCAGCTTTACCAACTGCCTTTGACCAGAAGGGAAATGCTGTCTTTCAAAATAAAAATCAGATGACTGAACATGATTCTTTTTTTGCTAGAAAAAGTCATAATCCTGCCACACCCACCTTCGGCTCCCAGGGATAAGTCATCTTCAAAACTTCCTCCATTTCTCACCAGCATGCCTGAAAACACACAGTTAGCAGTTCAACAACTATAATGCTGCAATGTTTTCTTTTTAACAGATTAACTAAAGGTATTAGCAAGACACTTCAGTTGATACAACAGGATATAACTAGACCATATTTACAATCCTTGCATTACTCATACACTAAAAATGCACTAAGAAGAAGTCACATTTGAGAACATAAAAAAAAAAAAATTGAAAGAGAACAACTACAGCACTGCTTTATTTTTGTGCTCAGAAAAATCCCCAAGTCAGACTGCAAGCAAATTAATTGCAAATGCATACCTAGGAGTACTACCCACCATATCTGCTCCTTCTGCTGCTACATTAGCCTCCAGACATCTTACCCGGGGGATCCAAAACTTGAGTCCGGGTTAGGCATTCCCTTCTCTCTCTCCCTATCCCAGATTAAGAGTTGAAGCAAAGACTCCAGACACAGCCAGCAACTCCTCTATGCCATGTCACTACCTGCAAATTCTCACTGTACTTTGAACTTTAGTATTCGGATCTGCTCAGATAGTAAAATTTTCAGGTGTGGCAACCTGAGTTGTTAGACGCAGAGACTACCAAATGCTCGCCAGCTTGCAGAGAAAACTCCCCATTCGGCACTTTTTTTTTTTCTTTAAGGCTTACTAAACTCTCCAGAAAGACTGAAAAGGGATCCTTCTCCCCCTTTCCTGAGTTTCTTATGCACAACTGCTTCGCACTGAGAATAACTCAGCAATGCCAACGAGGCTGTCATCTGTGCCACTGATAAATTGCCAAGGTCTCAGGTGAACATACACGAGAGCACAATTCTCAGAAAAAAAAGATCTCAGTAGGTAAAGCCTTTCCTTACCCTTCAACAGAGGATTGCTCTGCTCATCCAGGGAGGCTCCCAGAGGCGTTCTGAAACCACAGAAGAGATTAATACCAGCTTAAAAACTTGCTGCTTCATGTCCTTCCTTACAGCGTGCAACAAGCTTGTGATAGCAGCAGTTGTCCCTCCCTCCGCCCCCAGAAAGCACAAACATATGAGGACTGGCAGTAACTTCCTAAGCAATCCCCAGCCCTCTGAACAAATAGGCTTCTTAGGGAAAAAAAACAAAACAGGTTGATAACAACTGCAGTACTGAGACACGAGTTGGTGGCAAAGCTTCAGGGCCAGCAGCCCTCTCTCGAGGAAAATCATGGACTTCTAAGCAAAGCACCCAAAAAATGAGTACGTTTTTTTTTGGACTACCTCAATCTCATTTATGTGATAAAAACCCTGCCCGTTTTCTACACCCTTAAAACTTCTTACCACTGATTTACCTCAAGTTTTGGAGAGAGGGGTGAAAAACTGTACTTGCTGATCTGAAACAAGATAAAAACCTAGACAGCTACGTTAGCTGTCACTTGCCAGTGACTCTTTCTGTTAGTTCTTATTTAGATGATCTCTGCTATAGCTGTTCCTTGAAAGGCAGTGGATTTATCGAATCTCACTGCGTCCAAAATTAGCAGCAGAAACCGCACAGGTGACAGGTCCAATCCCTTCCCGTGCGCTCGTTAAATTTGTTGATGCTATCTGGGTATTTCAAGGTCTTGTCTCTGAGAGATTTCTAACCAAAGAGACCTGTCACTGTTAAGTAGCGCAGCATAATGCTCAAAGTGCAAAACAAATTCAGAAATATAATACTCACAAAGAAGGAAAAAGCAGATGATTTATGTGCCAATATTATGTATGTTTCATTTGGGTTTTTAATTAGACAAACACATAAACCTGCCCAAGGAACTTAAAGCACACAGTGCAAACACTATTTGTTTTGGTGTCATGGCCAAATTAAGCAACAGAAGTTTGCATCTGCTTTGAAACAGACCTTATACTTTACAATCCCCCCACCCCCACTCCCACCTCTCCCCCCGAAAATAGTTCAGTGTTTCCACATGTGGCCTGCTGACAGGGAGCAAGCTAACTTTGACATGTCTTTTGAAAAGCAAAGAAAAGCCACTCTGCAGTGAGATGCCAACTCAAACAGCAGAAGCATCTAGGTGCACCAATGTGTTGCATGTGACAGGACAAGGTCCACAGAGACTCGGTCTCCTGGATTTCTGCATACATTTTGTGTCAGGGTTTTAAAGAAGTTAGGGCAGGCTGCCTAGGCCCTTCGCACTCCAGCCCACCCCGTGCTCTGTGGTAACAACCATGCCCGCTGCTCGCACGCTGCCTGTGAGGGGCACCTTCCCCTTCTTCTCCGTCCCCTCCTCTGGTGGCTACTTCAGCGCCTCCTGCTTTTCCATACAGAAACTTGTTGGTGGTCAACCAGATGGAAGAAAGCAGCGAAAGCAACCACTGAAGTTGGCATTTTCTTTCAGAAGTGAGGCCCATCAGCACGGCAGCATGTTGGTGGCTACTGGAAAAGCAGCTCTGTCAACTGTCCGTCTGCTTCTCTGCTCACGCTCCTGCACACGCACACACACACACACAGTTGCTTTGCATCCCCTTCCTTTGGCAAACCTGCGTTTAAGAAGCAGGTGTGGCACAAGTTTAAACAAGGAACAAGCACTCACACCAGAATCCTTGTGGATAACGGCAGGAGCAGCTCTGCCTCTCAGTGTAGGGCTGTTGTACAGCAGCGGTGCCCAGCAGCCAGCTCCCCGGGGCCTGCCCCCGAGCACCCTGCGAAGGGGACGGTTTGGAAACCACTCCACGTGCGGGAGCTCCAGAGGCACAGCCACAGGCCCAGGCCCTGCTGCATCCCCGCCACCTTCATGTGGGGATGCGGGGGAGAGAGCGGGGGGGCCTGGGAGCACCACGGGCATCGGGGAAGGCCAGAGCCCAGGGGCCCCTTGGGCCAAGGAGCCCTGCAGTTTTTCATTTGCTGAGTCACCCGTTTATTATCATATCATAACAATGACTTATTCCAGTGCTGGTGTATGCGGAAGCGGGATGAATCCCGGGACACAGGTAAGAGGGTGCCGTGCGGGGCCCGGGGCTCCCCGCAGGCCTGCCTGCTCAGCTGCCACGAGCAGCCCGCAGGAGGGGGACAAGGACTTTGCACGGTGCTGTAAACGCCATTTAAACCTCTGCTTTTGCAGCCTTACTTGGGTAGGAGCAGTGTTTATTTTAAACTTGAAGCAAAAAAACAAAAACCTCTTCTTTCTGAGGCATTTCAAGAACTCATTTCCTGCATAACTACAGGAGATAGTTCCTAAATACCTCCGACACCCCCTGTGCTACTGGAGGAGTTTAAACATACTGAATTAAAACAACACACGCCACCATACAGCTGACAAAAGTTTCTCCTTTTCTAAAAGTATAATACAAACCCTTTTGTTTCCCATCTTAGCTCTACAGGAGTTAAAACTAAAAACCTCTGCAAGCTTTCTTATTGCTTTAAAATGCCTTCTCAAGCTACTGGGAGGAAAGAAAAGAATGCCTTTTTCAAAGGCATGCGATTCCCAAAACATGAGCAAACCGGAAACTTTGGGTAACAGCTGACATTTCTGAAGCCTCCATAATTCTTATCACAGTGTGAGACATGCTTGCTTTTTTGTTTTTGCTGTTTTTTTTTTTTGTTTGTTTGTTTGTTTTTGTTTTTAAAACAAAACAAGCCTCTACCAAGTTAAATAGCATGGGATATTAGGAACACTCATCTCTCCTCCAAAGCAGTTGTAAAACAGATATGCCAAGCAATAAGAGCCCCAAACTGCTAACATGGATAACATGGGACAACTAGTAATTCTTTTATCTAAATTATAACACTGTTGATGCTTCTGGAAACAAATGAATGAAAAAATCTTATATGCAGATCTACTTATGCAGTAGGTTGATATTAAGTTCTTTTGTGCTACTGCCAACTCAAAACAGAAAATGAGATTTAAGATGTGCCAATTTTCTTCTAATGTACATTTCACAAAAGCTGATATAAACTCAGACAAAATGGGAATGACTTTAGAAAATATGTAACAGAGGAAATACTTTATTTTAGTAACTGAATGCTCATTTATAGTAATGGTTATATTTTTGTAGCGGGGCCAACTCGTAAGAAAGCGGTTGTGCAATAGACCAGAAACAGATCAGTCTGCGTATGTTGCCCACACTTCGTAAGCAAATAAAGCTCCACAGCAAAAGCAGTATTATTAAATAATAATTATCTGGGATGAAAACAATTGTAAGTTTTCACAACAACTGTTGTTCTCAAGTATTCTTTTTTAAACAACAATATAGTATCTGTAGGGCTGTTCTGTCACCTTTTACACTGCCTTCTTTTCCTATATACATTGTTTTCAAGAGACAATCAGTTCAGGGTTTCTATACATACAGTCACTTTATAACAATGCAAGCTGAATAATCATTTTCCTGCACATAACTAGCTACTGCTCCCATGTATACTATATACACAGAAACTAAACTATTCAGTGGTTTAAAACACAAGGAACTGTGCACTACTTCAGGCAGCTGGGATCGTACCTCCCACAGATATGAACAGTACCTGCATGCCTACAGACTCAGAGGTTGACTCCAGCTTGAATAGTTTTTTTTAAAAGGTCTCTTAAACCAAACTATTCAAATTTTAACTTTCTGATGAGAACACAAGATTCTTCTGAAAATATTTACAACAGTATAGCTACACATCAAAAGACTTCTGTGAAAGGGCCACAAAGGGTTTCACAAAAGTGCATTAACTAAAGCTTGTATCTCTATATCAGCGAAAGGGTAAACTTGTGCTTTATTTCCTTAGGTGTAAAATATGGAAATACGAGTGTCAAATAAGATTCCAATATTTTGTGAATCAACTGCCAGAGATGCAAACATTCCACAGAAGCGTTGGGAGCCGGTTTTAACAACCAATAGTTACTGGAGGACATGAATAAAACAGCAAGCTTTGTATTATTATTCAAGATTTGTGACCATCAATTAGATCTTTGTGCTGTCAATTTGCAGTTGCGTGCTATTCCTTAAATCCCATACCAAAATGGAAAGGATGACACTGCCAGGGAAGGTTCTAGACAAAAATCCTGCAGATACTGAGAAAAGCGCCACAGCAGCATTAAGAAGCAGTTCTCCCTCAAGGGCCTCTTCCCTCTTCACTCCTCCATTTTTTTCCCCTCTTCACTCAAAAATACTTTCAATAAAGCACTAAAGCTCTAACACTTTTTTAAGGATATGCTCTGTCAGACTTTTAAGGATATACTTCATTAGGTCTAATTTCAGGTAAATTCAGAAAAATCTTCTCCCATTTTTGCATTCTGAGAGAACAGCCTGTCAGGTCTGGATGCTGTATTTTGGGGATACAGTATGATTTCAAGCCTCCTGCTGCCTACACCCCCTCCCAAGGCACAGCCTGTACAGACTGTGAAGAAAACTATACCGAGGACACTAACTGTAAAGCAATCCACACTTAGCTACAGGAGTAAGCTCAGCTCAGCCGCTTACTGGATCAAAAGATCACAAAGGCACAGTTAATCTTAGAGGTAAATCATCTTAAAGTAGCTGTGCTCAAAAGGAGAAGGGGAGATCTTGAAATTTCGTTAACTATTGGAAAGCTAATTGTTCACTTCCCCCCATCAGCTCTGTCTCCAAGGGCTGCTAGAATTGAATGGAGAAAAAGACAGGAGAAAAGCAGCTGCAACTGGATGTAGCATTTATGCTTTTATGTGACTGAGGCTGAAGAAAAAAAGTAATGCAGTCAGCCTGCTCTAAACACCCACAGCGTATTTTGTAACAGCACCAGAATCACTGAATATACACACCACGCCTCAAGTTAAGGAAGTCAGTCCATACGGTAGCAGATTCAGAGAGGCTTGGATAAATCAAGTTAGCCTATGCTCTGTCCTTGCTCCTGAAGACCCCTAAGCACAGAGGCCACTGCCACACAAGCACAGTTTCTTTAACTCTGCAGCAAGAAACAGGCAACGGGGGAGGCATTAAACTGGAGCCCCTCTGTGAGAAACAGAGCAGCTTCCAAAATAACGCTGCTGCCTCATCCTGCGCTGAGTTCCTCCCCAGCCAGAGGACCTGAGCAGCCGGAAAGTCTTCAGCCTCACTACATGACACACCACGGAGAGCAAAGGTGCCAACAGCCAGCTTTTCCCCCTCTCGTACCGTACCCGGAGCACTCCGGGCTTGCAGAAGCACCGACGAGAAACCCCGCTCCGGATCCCGGGGGTGCGGACGCCCACCCGCGGGACCGGACCCCACGGAGGGTCGTTTGCCCGGCCGGCCCGCAGCAGGGACCGGCGCGGCAGCAGCACCCACCTGCAGTCCTTCAGCCATATCGCGATCTTCTCGTTGGGCACGCTGTGGCCTGCGGGCAGAGCGGGAGAGAAAAGCCGGCAGTCAGCAACCGCCCGGCCGTCGGGGGCGGCCCCTCGGGGGTCCCGGCCCCGCCACCCCCCGCCCTGACCTGCTTCTGCAGCCAGCGGCAGCTTGCCGCCGGCGAGGGGGTCCTCCTCTTCCTCCCCCTCCTCTTCCTCCTCGTCTTCTTCCTCCTCCTCCTCCTCCNCCCGCGGCCCGGCCCCGCCGCCGCTGCCGAGAAATCCTCCGCTTCCGACGCCTGCCAGGAGTCCCGGCTCTTGGCCCAGGCCTTCCTCTTCTGGGTCGCCCCTTGCCACTCCTCCGCCGCCGGGGGCTCCTCCATCGTGACGGCGGCTTCACGCCGGGAGGCGACCGCGGCACGGAGCCACCCTGCCGGGGAAAGGGAGCCGAGCCGTGCCGTGCCGCGCCGCGCCGCGCCGCCCGCACCCAAACGCCGCCCGGCCCCGCTCCC